>JAVTVY010004856.1:0-37316 GCA_036873755.1 Hanleya hanleyi
AAATTTTATGTGGGTGACGACATCTTTGTCAGCTGTGCTTATTTCAGCGATCAGCTCCTGGTGCATATCCGTAAATGGAGAATGAGGTTAGATACGCAAGAGCGTGTCCCTTGTCCTCAGGGTGTCACCTTGAAATTAACGGCCTGGCGGAAGTTGCAGAGTCTCACAAGTACAATTCGTCAAGCTCTGGCTTACCAGGTGTCTCACTATATTTATAAGAAGTACATCGACACAGTCCTGGCTCTAATCAGACCTCGCATTTCACACTTGCGTATCCAAGCATGCGCAGGCTGTGAAAATAACAGTCCGATAGACATACATACGTGTGTGGACACTAGTGTACCCTCATACGCGACCATCACTGAGGCACTACAGACCATCACCGAGGTGCAAATTGCCCTGGCAGTGGAAGCTGCCTGCCCTCCCAAAATTCCACGTGAAGAGATTACTACCTACATCTACGTGCACCAGGGACGGAAAGACGATGATGAGTTCAAACAAGTCTTGTTGCAGAACTATTGAACAAGTGTTCAGAACAAGTGTTGAAAAACATTTACCGTATTCCTACACATTCATTGAAGTGGCTTGAGAGCGTATAATTGTATTAAAAATTCAGAGTTTTTTACTGTTAATTGTATTAAATGCAGAACTATTGAACAAGTGTTGAAAAACATTTACCGTATTCCTACACATTCATTGAAGTGGCTTGAGAGCGTATAATTGTATTAAAAATTCAGAGTTTTTTTGTACTGTTAATTGTATTAAAATTCAATACTCAGATATAATTGTATTAAAATTCAATACCCTGGTGAACACGTTCATTCTATTTGTGTTAATAAAAATAGTAGAAAATTAAAAAAATGGTTGTTAGTGTTCATTCTTTTTTTTCTTTTTTTTTAAATTTTAAAAAAAAAATTCAGCCCCGCCCCCTTTTCACCGCACCCTCCCCCCCTTTTCCCCTTTCCCCTTTTTTTCAATAATTTCAAAAAAATTGTAAAAAAAATAGTAGAAAATTAAAAAAATGGTTGTTAGTGTTCATTCTTTTTTTTTCTTTTTTTTTAAATTTAAAAAAAAAAATTCAGCCCCCCCTTCCCCCTTCTCCCCTTTTTTTTCAATAATTTCAAAAAAATTGTAAAAAAAATTTAAAAATTATTTTTCATAGGGGAGTAGGATGATGGGAGCTGGTGTTAATTTTTTGTGCTTTTTGATAGAAGTTTTCCCTTTCGGAAATATGGGGCAGCCCTGAAAAGGGCTTTTTTTTTTGTAAAAGTGTTACGACACTTGTTTTATGAGCGGTAGATTCTTTTTATTCCACCCACATGCTTCCTGCAGATTGGACACTTGATTTTTAAATGTTGTTCGCCTGCTTCAGCGCAGTGGCACATGTCTCTTATACACGTTAGCGTGACCCAACAATCTTTACAGATGCATAAATGCCCACACGGCAATACGGCGTACATGCTATCTTCGTCTGTACACACGCTGCACCTTGATTTTTTTTCTTCCTTATGTAGTTCTTTTTCCTGTCTTGAAATCTCAGCGTCCATTTGATTCATGTCTTGTCTCATACCGTTAATCTGTTCGTTGAGGCGTGTTACCTCGGCCCAATAGCATGGTTGTGGTGTTGTTTGGGAAGCCGAAGTCGTTATAATCGGAGTTTCGGAAGCCGACGTCGTTATAATCGGCGTTTGTGTAGTCGTTGTATTTGTTGCAGGTCTATTACTGTTTAACCATGGAAGTTCTTCTTGTTCCCCATCAGTTATATCTTCATCTTCTTCTTCTATGGTCATCCTGCTGATTTCTTGGTCTTGTTCTCGACTTCGCCTTATCAACCTCGCATCTTCTTCTTCTGCCATTACATCTCTCCGCAGCTCTTCCAGTTCTTCTTCATTTCGCTGTATCATGGTTTCGTCGGTAATAACCTGCTGAAAGCTTGTAATTATGGCTATTCCACCATCATCTCCACTGGTAACCTCCTCTCTGCGTTCTCTGTGTTCTCTAGGATCTCTAGAGTGTGTGAACAGTGCTCGTCTTGTACCCATGATTGTATTTTGTGAATAAATGGTAACATACTACGTGTTATTTATAGTCTAGGCGGCTGGTGGTGGATGGTGGTGGGTTTAAGATGGCGGCTGTGGTGGATGGTGGTGGTGGGTGGTGGGTTTAAGGTGGCGGCTGTGGTGGATGGTGGTGGTGGGTGGTGGGTTTAAGATGGCGGCCGGTGTGAGTGAGTGCAAGATTATGGTATCTGCTAAAAAATTTTTGTGTTTTATTTTTCCAACTTTAAAACAGGGTCTCATTATTGACGTATTTTTAGCCAGGAAAAATCGATTTATTTCCAGTGTACTGGGTTTTCCACACTACCGCACCATAACCTTATGGGTTTAAAATCGATAAACTTATTAAAATAACGGCTTAGTCTAGCGCTATGCTGCTAAATTTTTTAAATGCTACACTATGAGTTGCCTGAGTTCAACTTGAAATAAAATTTATACGTGCACTGACATTTATTGCAAAATCACAGCCGTTTAAAATTGGGAAAGAAACACAAACATATTTTTTCCAGCGTAAATGTAGACGGTCCAGCTAGAGTGTTTTCGCTACGGTCCGTGCTTTACACTATAAATAGCGCGCAGTATTTACTCAGTCATTCACAATTAGCCTGAGTGCCCAGTCATGGAGTCACCCCTGGCTGAAATCATGGATATTGACATATCAGACTTCACCACAAATGATGATGATAATGAAGTACAACCGCTCGGCAACATCATTAATATGGTACATGACGAACCATGGTTGGATGCTATAATGGAAGACTTATTTCCACCTCAACCCCGGCACTACCCACCAGCAGCTACACCCCATTGTATAGACCCCCAGCCACATCGCAGCTTAGTAACTTCCTAGCAGCCACACCGGATGAATACCAACGTTTTGACGACATAGACCACGTTTTAGAAACTATGTTGAAACCACAACAACAAAGCCCCCAAGCTAAAGAAAAAGCAGATGGAGAAACGGCACAAGAAGAAGAAACAGAAAGCGGAAGCGGAAGCGACCTAGACACAACAGACACAAACTCAGACACAGACGAAGGCGAAGGAGAAGATGAGAAGGAGAAGAGGGAAGACTTAAAAACCACAGTATCCGAAAAAAGCAAAGACTCAAGAAAAAGAGAGAGCAAAGACTCAAGAAGAAAGAGGAAAGACTACAGAAAAAACAGGAAAGACAAGAGAATCGGTAGAAAAGACGACAGAAGCAATAGAACAGACACCAGAAGCAATAGAAATAGGAAAGAGACGAGAAAAAACAGGAAAGACGCAAGAAAACAGAGAATAAGAGAGAATACAAGAAAAATAAGCCAAAAAGAAAACCAAGACGTGATCCACTACGTTTCCGCAATAACAACAACACTGGAATCCAACACAGAACGCCAAGCAGTCCCCTATTTACACTGCGTGGAATGCTGTAACCAATTCGCTAAATACGCTATTTTCCCCTGTGGACACCAAGCCTTGTGTGAAGCTTGTATTCATCGACATGCCCAAATACCAGCGTGTGCGGACGCTAACAATCCCCTAGTGTGTCAATTCATACCTTTAACATGTCCCGTGTGTACTGTGAGAAGACAACGCCAACAGGCCCTCTCAACGATGTAATCGCTTATATATTCCAAAAGGTTCTTTTTAGAACCACCCCATCTTTCCGAAAGGGGAAACTTCTATCAAAAAAAGCACGAAAAAATAAAAAAAATAAAAAAACATCAACTCCCACACACATATATATATATAAAAACACTTCCCTCCCCTGTTTTTCTAGTCCCAAGCCCCTGTGTTGATTCAAATAAATTTCAGTCCGTTATGATTCGTATTGTAATATTAATTAATATTAATTACTGAGAGAGAGAGAGAGAGAGAAAAAAAAGAAAAAAAACCTGTGTTTGTAAGAGAGAGATTAGTCCTGACAAGGACTGTTAATATTGGGCAGGGGTTGTTTTTTGGTGATGCAGTTTGCTAATAGAATAAAAGAGGGGTAATGTGGGGACCTGTGCTTTGAAATTTGTGCCAAATTATTAGAAGTTCTCTCTTTCGAAAGCATTGGGCAGCCCTGAAAAGGGCTTTTATGGTTCAATTTGATATCCCTGTTTTCTTCAGGAGGGGAGTTTTCTTGTCTACTCCCCCTTACACATTTCGCTGACTGAGAAGTACTTATAGGGGGTCAGTGTATATTTATATACAACATCCTCGTCTTTTTCTTCTTGCATAGAAATGGGCATAGCTTCGAGAAAATTAGCGGCAGCTATCTCCTGTTGTTGATCCTCTTCGTGGTTGTTGTTATCCTCTTCCAAGTCAGGAATGGGGAGGTCTTCTAGCGGAAAATTCATGGCAGCAGCTATTGGTGGTATCACACACACATAGGCCGGCTCTTGTTCTTGTGCCCGAGGGGCCAGCAGTGGAGGAGGGGCAGGGTACATCTCTTGCTCCATGGTGTTTTTCAACAACTGCAACCACCCCTCCTCGTTGATGGTTCTTGCAGAATTAATCAGTGTCCGAACATTCTCCGCTGTTCCCTCTCGTCCCGTCACGGCTTCGTTGTTTAACCTCGTATTCCAGTCGGTGAATTCTTTTAACCAGAATTCTTTTATGATGTTCAGCATGGTCTTCTTTTGTCTTTGTGCTCTTCTATTTAAGCGCCCGGAGGCCTTGCTCGTTGACATTTTCACTTTTGTCGGTCGGCAGCTCATTTTTCTTCTCTTCTTCTCTTCTTCTCTAAGGGAGTGAAAGGTTTTGGAATGGGCGTATCAAGCTGGCCGCTAGCTATATATACAAAAAGCGCGGACCTCGGCGAAATCGCCTAAGCTGGGCCGTCTACATTTACGCTGCAGAAAATATGTTTGTGTTTCTTTCTCAATTATAAACTGGTGTTTCTTTTCCAATAAATGTCAGTGCACGTATAAATTTTATTTCAAGTTGAACCGAGGCAACTCATGGTGTAGTATTTAAAAATTTAGCAGGATAGCGCTACACTAAGCCGGTATTTTTAATAATTTTATCGATTTTTACACCCGTAACGTTATAGAACGGTAGTGTGGAAAACCCGCTACACTGGAAATAAATTGGTTTTCCTGGCTAAAAATACGTCAAGACTATGGCTTACAGCCTTATAATATCTCCCTGAAAATTGTAACTGGTTTATCGAAAGAAAACTATAAAAATTATAGAAAAAATAGCCTTCGTTTCAGTGCAGGGTCAACGTGCAGAGTTCCCGACTCATTTTGGTGCGCTGTGGATCACGCCATCTAGCGGTCGTCACAGGCACTGAGATTGGAATGTCTATCGGCTTGAAAGGGGTCGTCTGTTAATAACCAATAGGCCGGTAAAGCATTTTGGAGACGATTTCAATGTTGTCTTCTCTTCCATCTGTGCGCGAATTCTTAATTGTTACAGTCCAGGCACAAATTACACGCAAATGTAGCGTCGCAAAAATGTTCTGAAGTATCCAATTCAGCTAAAAATACTCTTCAACGACATGATACGACGTTGAACAGTGCCTATTTACATGGGGTAAATTGTGATATATTTCCCATTTCCTTGAACCTTTAGGTGAACGATGTCGTCATTTTAAGCTACCGACAACTCATGTATGGGCTGTTTGGAGAATTTTGTAGCCGAGTGGGTTGGTGCGCTAGGTCTCAATATCTCTGTTCCTTTCAAAAGCATGGAGAACTGAAACTGTGGTTGACCAACTTTCAGGTCTCGTGTACATGAACATATGAATTCGTTTGAAGTGGTTTGTTCATGACGTCATGGTGACGTCATCTTTTGGAAATCTTGTCTTCGTCGATATCTCTGACACAATTTATCCCATTGTGTTCATTATTTCGATATACTGCCTTCCAGGATTAGCATTTCCAGGGATTTACACACACTTAGAATGAACATCTCCAACATTTCAAAAGAAATATGTCAACACCGTATGGATGTGTTATAGACTCAAAATTCCATATCTTACTTATTTTCCAATTTCGTACAATTTCGGCAACCAAATTAGGTAAATGGGAACAATTCCACGTTCAGTGATTAGAGTTCTTCAACAGAAACTTCATGTTTTAGATAATTTCCTTCATTAAAATTTTCTCCTTCATTTTCTCTTTCTGAAAAACTAAGATATCAGTAGGATGTGGTATACTCTGGTCAATAAGTTCGTGATACCGACGTGAGTGACAATGGCAAATTTGTCCAAAATGATGATGGATATTTGACAATGTATAGAAAGTATGGTCAATCAAATATATAACTATATAGCTTGGAACTATGGTCGCACAATTCATTACGGACGGGATGATATCTAACGAATGTCGAATTTGATGTCTGTTTTATACACATAACGTCAATTTAACCTACTGGCAAACAGAGTTTGTAATCCTCCAATTATTAAGAGATAAAGAAAAAGGAATCCAGCGTTTGTAAATCGACATTTTAACGGAAATAGCAATTATAATGTGGAAACTGACAAGTTATAAGCTTGAAATTTTGAACCATGTAATTTTGCTCTACCCAAACTAGACTGATGAAATTAGCGTGACCCTTCTCTAACAAGGCAAATGTGCTCATCTAAGCTGAAGTCTACTTATCATAACAAACGTGGAATCATGCGTCCAGGCAGCATCATTCTGGTATCAAAAATGTCATGGGTAACACAAAAATACTTGTCACCAGTCTATCTTTAGAACGTATTTTTCATGTTTGAGTTTTTTCCGACATAACCCGAAAGCCATTAATTAATTTTACCTTCTCGTCACTAGCCTGGAATATTTCAATTGTCATACTGATACATCTCGGCTCAGCTAATAAATCCACTCCGAAGACAGGGATATGCTTATACAATTTGATGGTGAATGGTTGCAAATGATAGCGGAGATGACACTAGAGCATTTCTAGGTCAAATAAATCTCCCTGTTATCAAATGACCGGTGACACGGACAATTAACATGTCATCTTATTGTTATAAGAATGACCTTGTCTTTTACATGCATGATCCATGAACGGGCGCGAGATGTATCGAATGATTAATCCACAGCACATCGTGCTTTTTTTCAGATATCTAGATATTTATTAAAAAATCTCCAAAGATATCTCCCAAATGCGTGACGTCACTGTGACTGTACCGAGATCGCAAGGTTAATATATTCAGACCGACCACCACGTCATTTCACTCGCAATGCCCATATCACTGCTACACCTGCTGGGAATTTGTGGTATACATGCATTCATTGTTATTACAAGAATTCTTATTCTGGCACTATATACAGTCAATCAATCGGCCTTCTTTGAATGGTATGTTCGAGCTGTCAAGGAAACCATTTACTTTTCACATAATATTCAGGAAACATTTTCTCAATCTAGGGCAATAGAAAATACTGAAAGAATAAGATTTTGGCATATCAAAATCTTACTATGACACTTCAGAAAACAGTTTTATCAATATTTTAAAGATTATTTTGAGATTATGACGTCATCATGTCGTCATATTCACCAGATAGTTCGTAGCATGGGATTTCCTGAATATTTGAACCCATGCGATGCTTGTGTGAAAACACCATGTCCACGATTGCTTCTAAGCATCCGCTGAGATATAAAATATTGGAGGGGCAGATCTCATTCGACCCGGTTTCTTTGTTTTCATTAACATCTGTTTGACCTCGTAGGTAGCTGGACCAGCGCCTCGCGACTTGTGACGGATAAGCTGTCATAGTACAACTGCCTTATACTCCCCGGTCCCCCATGATTGTTGAAACAGGCTTTAGGTGAGCCCTATACGATCGGCTGGATGTTCAGACAGTTTCAGCCTTCATTTTGTGAATGATTGGGTTATCATTGATCAATCAGTAATATACACGTACATACACGATTGTTAGACGAGCGATATATATTATACCAGTTTCATGAACTTCTGATTATACGTATACGGTATATTTTTCTCATATACATTTCGACGTGAAGTAGAGAGGGGGGCTAGTTTAATGCCACACTCAAGGTCATTTCACTCATTTGGTGACAAGCCAGTTTGGTTGGCGGAGGAAGCCGGAGTACCCGGAGAGAACCACCGCCCATCGGCAAGTAACTGGCAAACTTTCACACATGCACCGGCAGGCCCGTAGCCAAGGGCGAACCCCCCTTTCGGAAATATTATATATTTTTCTGATATGTGTCCTTTTCAAACTGAAGCGAACCCCCTATTTGCCCTTTCCCCACACAGCGAACCCCATCATGATGTGCCCTTTTGGATTGAAGGCGAACCACCCCTCAGTAAATCCTGGCTATGACCCTGACCAGCGGGTCCGTGAAGTAGGGAAATTGAACATTTGCTATAAATGTTTAAATCTGAAACGTTTAAGAACAAAGTTTGGTGTAAAAAATGCACTGCGCGCGCAGGCCACTTGTTTTTTTATTATCACGTTATTGTTATGACGTTGTTGTTCTGACGTTCATTGAGGTTGAATAAAAATTGATGAAAAAACACAAAAAATTATGGGGGTTTGACTTCTTTTTTTTTATTTAAGTCCACAAGAAGGTATAGAATAGATACAAATAGAATAGTAGTAGTGGTAAGATTAAGGTACAAAAAAGTTCTGTCAGGAGTAGGATTCGAACCTACGCCAGCATTCGCCGACCAGCACTTAATACCGGCGCCTTAGACCACTCGGCCATCCTGACTTTTACATTTGTGTATCAACAGTTATAGTTCGACATTGTTCACAAGTCCAAGTAAGTGGTGCTCACACCATCGGCCAACACTTTTCGTTTCGGGTAAAAGAAAGTAAAGGCGTCTCGTTGCTGAATGTACGTCCGCATCTGGTGATCCACCACCCGAAATCCTCGGTTAGTACCACTCGCACTGGCCTGGCTTTGCAGCACGTTCAAGTACAAGGCTTTGTCGATGTTGGGATCGCGCCGGCTCACCCCTTTGCAGCTAAACTTATTTTGGTCTCCTCCTCCGTAACAGTAATACGTCTTGGAGGAGAGACCAATCATAGCATCCCCACTCCACTCCAGCTTGAACAGGCCCGGCGTACGCTTATCGTACTGGTAATGGTCACGTCGAGGTAGCCACTGGTCGCGTTCCGCTTCATACTGGGTACGTAACTCCGGTTTCACCAGGGACTCCCAATCCGCATTAGAGACGGCCATGTAGGCCGAGTCCGTATCCATCTCCATGAGTTGCCAGTCTGATGGATTAAAATACACACCCATGAAATCATACAGAAACTGCAGCATCCTCAGCTTGGCCACCTGATATACCATACATCCAATCTGCAGGGGTAGGTTGTAACGGATAGTCTTCTTGGCTGAAGTAACTTCATAGGTGTCGTCATCGATGACCTCCACGGACCGAAACAGAGGAGAATTCACTTTTTTGCGGGCTTGGGTAGTAGTACAAATGTTCACGTTGACGTGCTTATCCTGGTTCGTAACCGTTTTTCCATAATAACCATTGCCAGTCAACTTCCAACATTCACCGATGATGGCCTCACTCGGGTATTCATCACCTTGACGACGGGCCGACGTCACGATGTCGGCATTCTCCGCAAAACAAGCGTCGGGTACGTACTGTATCACTTGATATATTTGGGTAATTTCCAAACCGTGGTTCATGTACCACTGCAGTAAGGGAGTGCCCAACAAGATTTTCTCGGCCCACATACTACCAATCAACATCCGTCGAGGTTGAGGCAAACACTCGTGTTGCTCCGCATAGGTCCTCATGGTGTCCCCAATATCAGCCCGACCCACCAGCGTGTTCTTAAAGATGGGCGGGCACTGGGCGAAGAGAGGCTTGAGAGTGTCGGGAACATGCAAATCACATTCGACAAAGCCGTAGAGGTCCCCCGAACGAATGGCGTCGAACATCTGTGGCAGACTCAGAAGTCGCCGACGACTCAAGGGGTACTCGCGCTCTTTTAGGAAACGTCGTAAATGGGGCAGGGCCTGGCACATCGTGTGAAATTCACACTCCCACATTTCAATCAAATGGTATCCTCTCTCTTTCACATAATCACCGTTCTCCACCACTTCTTCCCGTAATTCTTCCGGTGTTTTTCCACGTCGTTCGTTGAAGCGTCCAGCGCTGAAATGGCATCCGTGGCCGTGCCAATAGCAACCGTAAAATTGGAATACGGTGGGTGTGCTACCCACCAGGGCAAACCCATCGACGGGAAGTCGACGATCTCCTATGCGCTTCTCTGTGGCGTTGGTTTGGTGTCGTATATAAATTGCCCGTCGATAGGCTTCCCAATCCAACCACTGATCAGCCAGATGCTTGTAGGGTGTACGTTGCGGTGTAAAATGCCGATCTTCCGCCAACCAACGTGTATAATAGCCACTGGGCATAGGTTGGGCCAGCGACCACAGGTACAAGGCATTCGCATCGAAACCGATTATCTTAGCACAGGGTTTTCCACTGGGGAGAGTAGTGACGTCCTTCTCGTGATAACGGTGAAAAATAAGACTCGGTCCGCCGACAATGTTCTGCTTTAGACAATCATGCATGTCTGCATCTTTTTGCTGTATCAGCGAGAAGTACGTAGCACACTCTTGAAAAAGATGGCGAAGCGCCAGACCCGGTAAACTCAAGCACTCCTTGAAGATATCGACGTGCATTTCGCGACGAAAGAGTTGCACCATTTTCTCGGCCGCTTCCAGGAAAGGAACCACATCTAGGTTATTATACCATATCAGGAAATCTCGCAAGGTGTGCATATGTTGATCGTTCCATACCTGCTGTAGTTCCCGGTACGTGTCTTCCGGACATTCCACTTGCTTCAAATCATCAAAGAAGGCGTGCCGGGGTGGCAACTGTGTTTCCTGCAAACGATCGAGCGTTGATATATACGTGTAAGGGAACCTGCCTTTGGTTTGTGCACAGTTATATGCCTTGACCCACTGATCATAGCTACAATTAGGAGCTAAGTAGTTCCGTACATCCAGGAAATGCAGTGATGTGGTAGTGAGGGCCATATGATTATTGATCTTCTTGATGATGGACTTCATGGTATTCGACTGGGCCAAGTAGGGGTAAAGAAATTCCTTCACCATGTTCAAATCATAGCGTCCCGAATTGAAACCTAGCACCGGTAACTGGCCTAGATATTGTAAGAAGCGCACTTTCAATTTCTCCGCATACGGTTTCGGTAAAGGCACATCCTGCGACTGCAGGGGCTGCGACTCGGGCTGCGACTCGGGCTCCGACTCGGACTCGGACTCTTCATCGTCACTAAACGCTACACCCGGTATAGGAATCCGATCGTCCAGCTGGTCCAGTACGTACTGGAACTTGGACACCAATAGTTCTGTACTAGCCGCACTGACTTCCTCTAAATACTCCATCATGCGGATGATCAACTCATGGGAATCTCCCGTGGACACGAAACATACCGGTGCAGCGTCATAGCCAGGTACGTTGCTGGAAATACTGACACTCAGAGGAATATGGCGCTGCGTCCACTGCGTTTTCGCTGAAAACATGTCCATGGGCTCCAACAGGGCCTCAAAATCGTAACACGCCCGGTAGGGAAAATAACGATCCACATCCGGTATGATCACACCCTCATCGGCCAGTTCCTGGAAAATAGTAGGCGCATTATGATACACACCACCCGGATATACTCGCTTGACACTGTTGTCACAGATTTTCTCGTAGCGATGTAAGTCGGGGGAACGGTGAAACACCCGATGGCATTGGGTACAACTGAAAGACTGAGCGTACTGGCTCATATTGTAGATCAGCGAAAAATGACTCACGCCATTGTCGTCGAACACATTGACTTTCATCGTAGAAGCATACCGTTCTGTTGAACGACGAATCAATTCAGCCACAAATGTATCCTCCTCGCATCGTAATCGGTATACAAAGATATTAATGTTGAACAGTGTTTCCACGTCATCCAAATTCTTGAACGGAACTCCACGGAAGTGCCGCTTATCCAAGTCTTGCTGCTGTAAATACTGTTCCCAATAGTCATTGGCCACTCTGTCACAACACTTGGGGTTACACTCGTCCACATGCACGGCCAAACACCGAAACAGACATTTCCGGTCTATGTAGGGCCCATTTGTCCCTCCTGTTAATGCATACAGGCCGGGTCGATGAAGCAACCACGGGGGTAGTAGTACAGGAGCACCGATAGGATGATCTCTCATTTTCGTGACGAAAAATGTGACGTTGGTCACCATTTCCACAAGCCATTGGGTATTGGGGCGTTGCAACCGGGCCCATTCCAATGGATCCAACGTAGTCAATTGGTCGAGGAGTGGCTCCAGAGAAATCGCATCCGTCACCGTGAACGGCTGATCAAACACATAGGTATTATTGCTGGGATAATAATACCGCAGCTGGTCCGTCTCCTTGTGCCGTAAAATGTACCCGAATGTCATATTCAACTTGAACGCTGTCACCTGATCTGCGAAAATGTTCTCGGCATAGGTAGACAAATACGTGAGGTCCTGCAGTCGATAGTTATACAAGTCCAATAGACGACGGTCACGGTGAAAACAATGGCGTATGCTAGCCCAATGACGTCGATAAATGTCCCTGACACGCTCGTCTTCAGGCAAGACTTCAACCGGAGGTGCTGCTGGGTCCCAGGGAAAATCTTCTCCACGTCTCATGCTTTTCGTCTCATACAAGCGGATAGGCAAGCAGACAGACAGGCAAGGCTGGCAGGCTGGTCAGGTCAGGTAAGTTAGATTGCAATCAATACACCCCTACCCTAAAAATAGACTCCTTTTATACGTTTTTCTACAATCCGCCATCTTAAACCCACCACCAGCCCAACCGATGCCCCCTCCCCTAAGCTTCACTTTGATACCTCACTCGACCCCATCGGACCATTTTATCTAGGGACTACTTTTTCTCCGCGGAAGGTTTTTCTCGCGACCGAATCACCGCCAGACATGACCGCGGATGAATACATTCTTGCACTCACTCACACCGGCCGCCATCTTAAACCCACCACCCACCACCACCATCCACCCAGCCGCCATCTTAAACCCACCACCCACCATCACCATCCACCCAGCCGCCATCTTAAACCCACCACCCACCACCACCATCCACCCAGCCGCCATCTTAAACCCACCACCCACCACCACCATCCACCACACACCATGTGACACAATACTCGCTTCTGATTGGCTACCTCCACGTGACCTCCACAAAATATGCAAATTTCCGGGGTCAATACGACTCCATTCACGCTTTGTATACTACTGACACTCATTTTAAACCTATTTGCATCATGGGTTAATTGAAATGGCGACCATGTGGGGTATCAGATAAATGATGTTTTCGCAATTCTTCTTTAAAATTATTCTTTACTAATTTATCATTCTATGAAGAAAAACTTAAAAATAAAAAATCTGACCGAAAAATCGTCCAAATTGTTTTTTTAAATGCAGTCACTGTGACTTCATCATCGCAGCTATCTTGGACTTCATTTTCTAGATCAGCTTGACTCAAAATATATAGTTTGGCAAATTTCAGCTGGGGGCGGGGAGTACTTTTCGCCCCCTATATACTCTCGGATTGCGGTACATCCCAAAATGGCCAGGTCAGATGGGGTTAATACATACACTGTGAGGGGCCGGGGACAACACTTCCAGGGTAAAACAAAGGCTCGGATGTCAGGCGGGATACCTTGTTCTGGTCAGCTGGAGAACATTGTCTGCACAGTGGACAAAAGCTATTGTCATATTGGTTGAATTTTGCCCGTAGCGCCTGGACACGGTAAACCCCAGAGACGAGTTATACTTTTACCATTGCCTTGGTAACAGATGCTTTGTTCAGTCCTGCATTTTGCCATGTAGTGTGAGGGGAGCCCGGAGTTAGGTTTCTGATTTCAAGTTAGCGGATTGAGTTCTTTTTATCTGCGGCAAGATTGATCAGCTCCTTTTAATATTCAACCGTTCAAACGTTATTGAGAATAAAGTTGTAGAAACGGGCCAAAAAGCCCTTTTACTCAGTTTTGCTTATGGGAGAATAACCCAGCAACTTTAGCAAATAAGTTTATTTTGACGTCGTACTTTAATATATTTTCTGCAGCCGATGATTTTTCGAAAATATGATGCCATGCGATGCTTCAGTGAAAAATGACACTTTTGACCGGCGTGTAACAATAATTTTTCTAAGCCACATATAACTATTATGTTTTCACACAAGAACTTGGAAAGCACAAAGACTGGCTTTGGCTCGAGGTGTAATATTTTTGTTACAAGAGAAAATCCTCCCTATAAACATAATAAATGCCTCAAAAATATCAAAATAGGTCAGAGAGAACATTTTGATCAATGGTCAATCCATTTCTATCCATTTGATCATGCCAATTTTTTCATGGCTGATATTTCCATAAACTTCACGAAAAATCAGATTTGCATGTGTATGTGCCCCCTCGTCAAGGATAAAGCCCAGAAAACCAGCCCATGTCGAAAATTGTTGAAATTGTTGAATTGTTGAGGTCCGCCTGATGGGTTAACCCTACCAAGCCGGGGGGAGGAGGGTCACTCCACCCCTCTTGTTGGCTTTTTTCTCCTATCTCCTGAAGGACAAAAAGTTGAGAGCTGACACTCATTTTAAACCTATTTGTATCATGGGTTAATTGAAATGGCGACCATGTGGGGTATCAGATAAGTGATGTTTTCGTAATTCTTCTTTAAAATTATTCTTTACTAATTTTTCATTCTGTGAAGAAAACCATAAAAATAAAAAATCTGTCCGAAAAATCGTCTAAAATTTGTTTTTTAAATGCATTCACTATGACTTCATCATGGCGGCTATCTTGGACTTTTTTTTATACATTTTCTAGATGAGCTTGACTCAAAATATATAGGCAAAGAACATGTCAGCTTTACCCGGGAAAAAACCCTCTTGGCAGATTTCCTCGATTTGTGATATACGAATGACGTATTCAAGCAATAAGGCCGGCCTTCCCCAGTTCTATTAATATACAGAGTTGAGTGTGCCATGCGCTCGTCAGGAACAGGTCCTTCGTGTAAGGCTGAGTGGCACACGATGACATAGTTAGGCCTATCTGTTTCGGGTGATACGTTGTACTGCAAGCGGAAGTACAAGTGGTGAAGGAAACAGAACAGCTTTGGGGGTTTTTGACTTACAAAATATTAATTGTAAAATATATTTTTTTCTATTTTACTCCAGAAATATTTCTTCAGGAGTCATTCAGCTATGGATAAAAAAAATAAAAATAAAAAAAATAAATTGACAAAATTGTGATTCGAACTCAAAATTGACAGCATTGTTCATTCACAACCAAACGCTCTAACCACACGGCCAAGAAGCTATGCAACACCAAAGACTGTTACAATGCCAATATAACGCCGTCTTCCAAGTGAACAGAGAAAACAAAACTTATTTTAAATTTCATGCAAATATGACACCTCCAACCAAAATGATATTTCAATATATGTTTGTGGTATATTTGATAAAATTGAGAACAAGGAATTAGATTTTGGTTGGAGGTATCATATTTTGTATATAAAGGGAATTCCCTGTGAAAATGTACCCAGAAAATATAAAAACGACCAAGCGCCCATTTTTCAACGTTCGTCGACGCCGTTTTACGTCACCATTGACTGTGAGAATTTTCAGTGTGAAATTTCGGTATTTTATATGTACGAAACACAACTTTTCATGCTGACATGGAGAAATAATTTTTTCGCTTTACAAACGTGACAGCAAGAGGGTTTTTTCCCGGGTAAAGCTGACACGTCCTCTCAGCTTGGGTGGGGGCGGGGGGTACTTTCCGACCCCTATATACTCTCGGATTGGGGCACATCCCAAAATGCCCAGGTCAGATGGGGTTAATACATACAGTGTGAGGGGGCGGGGACAACTCCTCCAGGGTAAAACAAAGGCTCGGATGTCAGGCGGGATACCTTGTTCCAGTCAGCTGGAGAACATTGGCATGGACAGTCCATCTGCGCGAACCCAGTCAAATCAAATCTCCACAAAGGTACTGGTAATAAAGATTAAGGAGGTCAGAGAAGGGATGTAGCAAAAAAAAACCAAAAAACCCCAACACGGATACGTGCGAATGAGACAGTCTCACAGGCAATCTAGCACCAGAGCTCAGTGTGGCTGAGAAAATTATCTCTAGCTCAGTGGGACCAGAAACGTAATGTTATAAAAGGAGTTACGGTAGGACACGAGAAACTCACTTAGTTGTTACGTTAGTAAAGTCAACAATTAATTCTATTTAATTTTGTTCAAGATTGTTGTTGTTAACGCTCAGGGTCAAAAGTGACGAAAAACAGCGTCGGCTGACGTTCGAAATTGGAACATCGTCTTTTTTTTTTCTTTTTTTTTTACTTCTTCCTATTTAGTGTGGATTCTAAATATAGCTAGAATATGACGACCTGAATCATAATGATTATTAATTTTTTAAAAGTCACCATCCCCATATAGATTAACATTGGAAGTCTTATATGTAGGGGGAGATCACTCTTGCTGGGCCGCCACCGGAAGTGACGTCATATGAAGTGACCCGGATGTAACCCGGGTGTCACGTGTCCGGAAGTGACGTCATCCGTGCCGTCATCAGTCACGCCACTGTCACCATGGCAACGCCTCCACAAAATTTGGGACCCACACTTTTAATAAGGAATTTGCGGTTACTACTACTAACGTGTTTACTTAGTTTATCAGCCCAATTTTCTCCAGGCTGATTCATAAACAACTTGCGAATATCGTGATGAGTCCATATTTGTATTCTAAATATTTTTTATTAAATTTTATTATTTTTTTAACTAATTTTACTTGATTTTTCTATTATTAAAAACAAACTGCCAAAGGTGAGTGAAATCAACATCACAATAATAATGATGGGTAATATCTCTTGTATTCTTATGCCATTTCTGTGACAGAATGGAGACCTTGTGAAGCAAATATATAGGCCAAAAAATGGTTGATTTGTCAGTGCTCGGGCCAATTGGTCTATGCCAAATATGGCGGGCCCACTTGACACATTTGGCAGTTATGGCCAAATTAGCTTACGAGATGCAAGAAATTATAAATGGAAGAAAGGATAGATTCAATTATGTTCCCTTTTTTCAAAATCTAGACCTCAGTTCAAATCTGGATTTGTGCTACAACAATTTATGTATAAATCCACTCCATATCAGTCTGGAACCACATGAAAGTAATAATAATCATATCACCTTTAAAAACTCAGATGTTTGTTCCACACACAAAGAATATCCAAAATACCTTTGGATTTGAAACTTTAATGAGGTAAATAACATCTGTTATATGAGTCATTAATTAATCTGACTGTTATAGTCAAACTGAAGCGAACTATAATTGGAATGTCGGCAAATCTCATTTTCTATTTGTGTAGTCCTGTAATGCTCCATCTAATTAGGTCTTTCCATTTCGAATGGAATGACCTAGTGCTATTGTACGGATTATTATTATTATTCTATCCAATTTTGTCTACACCTTACAGCCGAAACTGTTCACACTACAGTTATTGTCACGCACATAGGTATGGGTCTGAAGTTTGACCGGTGGGCTACACGTTTGACGTTGACCTTGACCTTTTGAGATATAAGCCTTTAAAGTGAAAAATTATTTACTGAATATTGACCGAACGGCTGAGAAGACGTAGTTGAGAATTAGAATGTAAATCTTTGAAGATATTCTCAATAAAACAATATAATAAAATAAGTAGGTCAGACAAGCAGTTTTCAGGTTCTCTCCTCTGGTGCTGTTTTCCTTGTGACCCCTGTGCAGTCAGAACTAAAGAACATATCTGAAAGTAAGTTGAGGGTTCGTAAGTGATATATATGGTCTAGTTCTGAGCTAGTTCAGTTCAGTTCAGTCGTTGTAGTTTCCTCCAATTCCTGGAGAACCGTACCATAGATACGTTAAATGATGAATATTTTTAGTAATTTTCTACTCTAATCTAAGCACCATTAATAGCATTAGTTGGAAGCACATGAATATATACACACATTTTACCCCATCAAGCCCACAGTTCATCGTTCATCCTGTTTCGGTTTTCGTGTAGTGCATAGCCCTGGTAATGGATTCTATTTCAGATTTTGTTTCGTCTTTCAGATTTACTATTCTGCGTTGGCTGGAGTGCGTACAGTCCAGGACGACTTGCAGGAGCAGTTCGTCCTGATGCGTCATGTACTAAGTCGTGACAGTGCCACAGTCTTGTTCGAGTTTCATGGAGAGTTTCCTTAAGAATGGCTTCCTCGTCTCACTGAGCTTCTCGCATTTCAGTAGGAAATGGAGTCGGTTTTCTACTTCCTGTCTGCACAGTGGGCAAAACCTATTGTCATATTGGTTGAATTTTGCCCGTAGCGCCTGGACACGGTAAACCCCAGAGACGAGTTTTACTTTTACCATTGCCTTGGTAACAGGTGCTTTGTTCAGTCCTGCATTTTGCCATGTAGTGTGAGGGGAGCCCGGAGTTAGGTTTCTGATTTCAACTTAGCGGATTGAGTTCTTTTTATCAGCGGCAAGATTGATCAGCTCCTTCCAATGCTGGTGTACTTTGGTTTTAACCATCTGTTTCCATCTTCCTTTGGTAGGTGGGTTCTCTAGCAGCTGAAAGGGTGACGTCGGATCATATTTCATTAGCAGCTTGGCTGCATGAATAAACCAGCTGTTGGTTTTTAGATCTTTAATTGCCAGTTATCTAATGGCTATAGTGCGTTCAATGGAATCTGCACGGACAGCATTCATAAAGCAGCTGAGTATCCTTTTGCTCTGTTCAGCTTAGACTGGGAGCTCGCCAATGAGGGAATAGACGGCTTCATCAGCTGTGTTGTCTGGCAGATGTTGGATCTGTTTCAGGACTTTTTTATGGTGTAGGGTGAGATTTGTGACATCTTGACGGAGAACATCTAATCCATATAGAAGCCTTGGGAGGACGTATATACTCCACATCTTGACTGCTACCATGGGGTTGAGCCCATTGAGACCATGGCGCCCGGCGTATGTTGTTCGTCTTGCAGATTGAATTCGGTCTTGGATGACATCATTAAGGAAGTTTGTGGATGCTGAGTTTCTCGAGATACCGATGTGTTTATAGGTTTCTGTGACATCGAGTACATCTGATCCAGGGTCCAGTTACCAGTTTCCTTCCATGCTTCAGCGGTTATTGGGGAGTTGAAGACTATGACTTTACTTTTACTTTTACTGAAATCATATCTTTCTTTTTCTGCGTAACGGTCTTGCAAGTTAAGAAGAACCTGTAGTCCAGCAGGGTTCATGGATAAGTAAAGGATGTCATCTGTACAGGCTGGGGCACTTATATCTACAGCACCGATATGCAAGCCACAGCTGGAACATTGGGCGGTGTTCAGTAATGGATTCAGGAATGACTTATATGCCGTTGGTGAACATATTCCGCCTTGTCGGACACCTTGGAGTTCGTTAAAACTTGCAGAACATTCACCCTTCCATTTAACACAGGAGGACAGGCCTTGGTACCAGTTATACATGAATGTCCAGTGTGATCCAGTAATTCCATCTCTATAAAGCTTTCTTAACATGGAATTATGCCACACAACATCAAACCTTTTGGTCGTGTCAAGGAATGGGTCTTCTGACGACGATACAGCTCACCAATCCCCAGTGTACGAGTTGTCACAGCGAAACAGCTCACCAATTATCAATATACGAGTTGTCAGAGCATTTTCATCATAGCTCTCTAGATTTGTATCTAATACCGCTTATGCCGGTGCTAGGGGCCGTGTGGGCATATCGTCCAAGTTGCCACATGAACAGGTACAATAAAAGCGTACCTGAGATACAACACATGCCACGAATCGTTAGATTCTTGGTATGTGCTTCGAATAGGTTAACCGGAAGACTATACTGTGAAGTCATGTGACTCTGTCAGTATGTCGGCACCTCTTCCCACTTCCCTTATATGTGTTGTAATTGGTATCTCTTGCTTCGGCCAGTACCTCTGTTAGAAGCAAAGCAGCGTTTGAGGGGGAGGTACCTTTAGTGAATTCTCTCTGAAGCGGATTTTATACATTGAGCAACTTTTCTGTGTGAATTCCAAGATGAATCTTCTCCACGATCTTGCCGACGATGCTGGTGATGGTGATGCGCCGATAGGAGTTTGGGTCGTTTATTGGTTTGCCTTGCTTTTTGTACACTGGGGTGATCTGTCCCTGCTTAAACTGTATGGGGATATATCCCGTATGTAGGATCTTGTTTGTCAGATTGGTCAGGATGGGTACGGTTCACATGCTCTACCGAGACGCCATTTTTGTCCGCAGCTTTCCCATTGTTTAGACTTTGAATAGCTGTTACAAGTGTACCTGTCGGGCGGTCTAATGGATTGCAAATGTCGGCGAGGGCACAGACGTTGAGGTCAACTTCGTTTTTGTATCTGTCGTCAAAAGTAATTTTGAACTGGGGGATTGCTAGGTTCTTGAAGTAAGAGGCCCATTCTCACCGGATTTCATCATTTGTGGAGAGGTGAAGGTCGTCGATGAGTTATATTTTCGAACTGTTACGTAAGAAGAAAAAGTAGTTATCTCCCCTTTAATCTTTTTCGAATCCCGCCATTTTACAACGACACAAGCTACGGCGCTGATTCTTCTATTGGTAATTAACACTTTGATGAACTGAAAAAATATGCACTTAAATTTGACCTTTTACCTCCAGGTGCGTCTTTATATGAGTGCAAACTTTGGTGGTCAACTCTTGAACGGCTTATGCAATCAGCCTGAAAATAAGGTCACATGACCTACATCACGTCACAAGGTCACCACTTTTGTCAGAACTCGGCTTTGACCTTGACCTTTGAAATGGTAAGCATCCAAATATTGAAAATACGGCTTCCATTTACTGAAAAACTAACACACTGACAGTCACGAAACTGTGATACAATAGTGAGTACAATATTGACTTTCTTTTGGCGTTAATCATAAAACCACCCGATGTGACCTTGACCTTAAACATCACCCAATGTAAAAAGCGTTGTGTGCCTTTTTCTCGACAATATCCGCCTATAGGAATCTCTAATTTAGCACAATTGTTCCTCATAATACAAGTATGACGTCACTGAATTTTCAGCCTGACCTTCACCTTGGTTTTTGAGATATGGCCACTGACAGTTTTGCGGCTACGGGGCCATAACTGGAAAACTGTTAGGAATTCTAAGTTGAAATTTGAGCCTGAATGTAGGTCATTACATGACGTAACAGAAAAACACTAGAACCCATAAAAAGATACCAGAAATATTGGAAGATAATTAACAATTTTTTTAATTTAAGCTTTATTCCAATTTTGCCCAGTTTTTGGTCATTTACAGATTCAACAGCGGGAACAAATTATCTGTATCTTTGAATTGATGTCAAATACAATAATGATTTGAATTTAAGACATCATCCACGAGCTGACAATAAAATAATTGATCTTGATAGCACATGTTGTCAGTAACGACTTGTGTCATATCTGGGAACGTTTTCTCTGGAAAGGTAGACCTTTCAAAGAGAAACTTAACGAAGGTCTTCCCCATGATGTCGTGCCATAAGAAAACGATTTGGAAATCGACTTGAATTAAGAAGAATACTGTTCAATGATAAGGAATTTATTAATAGAACATCGTGATAGCAATATTCAGCCGTCCCCCACAAAAGAATTTCCGTGTCAACAATCGGACGATCTATTTTGTGCAACAGTTAGCACCAATTAGAAATTTGTATGAAATACACATAATAAAATCTCACGATGGTTGCCTACAAGTGAGAAGCTGTCAACAGTTCCCAATGATGTCAACAAGACATGATGGTGATCTTTACATAAAATCCTAATCACTGCCCATTATTCTTTATCTCTCTCTGTACCGTATCAGTACAATTGTACCGATATAAATATAATTCAATGAATGCCTGTCATTAGCATGCAAAAATGAAGAATTTCAGGACAAATATCTTCATCCTATTATAT
This sequence comes from Hanleya hanleyi, assembly GCA_036873755.1. NCBI lineage: Eukaryota > Metazoa > Mollusca > Polyplacophora > Lepidopleurida > Hanleyidae > Hanleya > Hanleya hanleyi. The sequence goes on from JAVTVY010004856.1 coordinate 21,994, forward strand.
CTTGTTCGAAAACTTGGAGCATCGTCTTTGGAACTAGGTAGGCGATCATAAGTATATATTCGCTTCAATCATGTTCATGACAGTGTTGATACCAGCTTGGAACTGTTAAAAGGCCATGAAGGAGTTATACTGTACAAATATTCGTTTTCCAGAGTATGTATCTCAGTCATGCTTTGATTGTGATTGTACATTTCCACACCGTGGAGATGTTAAACGCATGATATTCAAACGGCCCCTGGAATTAGGCACACGATACCTAACGCAGCATCACAGATCTTGCACGTCTTCCTGCCACCATTTCTTTTGTTAATGTTATTATTGTTTGCAGTTTGTGCTGTCTACCGAAGGGCTAGGTCTTTGTATTAAGTGACTCGGAAATTCGTTTTTGAATGACGTTTTTATGCAGAATGTTTGATGTGACGCCTGTATTTTCACCATCATTGTCACCAGATATATGAAAGAACTGATTGGAATGAAGGCGTTAGAGATTGTATCCTTTCCGAATCAGTATGCATACAATACCTTAACCCTACCTGGCCTGGCGGAAGGGGGGGCACCGCCCCCCTTGTTGTTTTTTCGCTCGTATCTCCGGAACTACAAAAAATGTAGAGATGAAACTCCGTGACTTTTTAGATTAAAGCATTTCAAAGCATTTTACTGAAACATAAGTCTTAGCCCCCCTACCAAACTTTCTGCGATATCTCCGGAACGCCAAAAAAATGGAGAGCTGAAACTTCGTGACGTTATAGGTTATCATGTTGGGGTCATATTTGAGCCTATTTGCATAACCTCACGAGCAGGGGAGCATGGGTAAATTGAAAATGTGGGCCATGTGGGGTCCCAGAAAAAGTGATGTTTTCGTCATATTTCTTCAAAAAATTTGCTTTTCTGTACGGAAAAGTGGGTAAAACTTATTTTATTTCGTATCAGATTATTATTTAGTAATTTATCATGCAGTTTTTGCGAAGAAAAAACAAAAACAAAATAATCGAAGATTTTGACCGAAAAATCGTCCAAAAATGCTCTTTTTGAAAATGAATCTTGGAATTTTTTACATTTTCTTGTAGAGCGGCCCAAAGATATAGTGTGGTAAGTTTCAGCCCTCTAGCCTTAGCGATAGCGAAAATATATAGGGGGGGGGGACTTTCTCGTCGCCTCCCCCCCCCCCCAGGCAGCGGTACACCCCAAATCGCCCAGGCCAGATAGGGTTAGACTTATCACGATTTCTCACTGCAATTAAGTGCGGGGTGTATGAACCTACGCCAAATGCAGATACATCTTTATATCCGTCATATTGACTTTTTATCGAAGATCATTACAGATATGTGTTAATCGTTCTTCCAGTTTCCGGTGTATATCGACATGATCATTTTTTTTTTTTTTAAATATAAGATGAAGAGTATGGATGAAAGTGTATGGGTGATTTGCTTTCATATTCTGCATACTTATATATCGCGCATCACTGTCGTGAAGTCATTGTGTTTAATAATGTTAAAGCAAAAATTATCTCCTATTACAGAAAATGTACAGTCCAATAAAACACGAGATTCACTGATACCATCTCCGAAACCATGTACAATTTTAGTATCGCCATTGGCGTGATTTGGTGATATATGCATGCCTACTCCCTGAATGATAAATTTAACAAATCAAGAGCCTGTGTTGAATAATACATAAGGGCTTGAATAAAATATGATCGCATATAGATCTAACCGTTTAATTCACTGGCAATATTTTAACTTGGAAACCTTGTGCCATCCGGCATTGAATAGATGGTCGTCGTCCGCAAATATGAAATGGAAAGGGAATTTTGTAAAAACAACATTGCCTCACGGAATAGCTAATATAAACAACATTGCCTCACGGAATAGCTTATATAAACAACATTGCCTCACGGAATAGCTTATATAAACAACATTGCCTTACGGAATAGCTTATATAAACAACATTGCCTCACGGAATAGTTCATATAAACAACATTGCCTCACGGAATAGCTTATATAAACAACATTGCTTCACGGATTAGCTTATATAAACAACATTGCCTCACGGAATAGCTTGCAGTTTGAATGCACCTGATTGGTCATTTCGAACTTTTAAAATAAATCATGGATTTTCATTGGCCGGTGGATTAAATTGGCCAGAAAATACAGCCAATAACTTTATATATAAATATTCATTGCAAAAATTTTATAGTTCGGCATTATTGGCACCAAAATCCATACTAAAATACATAGCTTAGCATAGATTTTTAAAAGAGGAAAAAAGTTTTGCATCTTGCCATCACGAGGGATGCACTAAAACTGCATTCACTTTTCAAAAATGTACCGGCACCTTCATGTATGCTCATTGAATAAGTGGAGAAATTAACGATGTTGGTTACTGTGTGTTACTTTTAGAGAAACTAGTATATTTTATTCGTCATATAAATCGGATTGCAAAAGGGTACATGTCATCCCATTGTATACGACTCTACCCATATTTCTGTTGCTGAGTGTAGAGATCTACTCTGTATTATCCACAAGTATTCTATATTCTCACGTTTGGGTGAATCGGTAGCTCAACTTATATTACGATCTTGTTCTCGTCCTGATCTATTGTGTGTTTAATAGTTTAATAGTGTTTATAGTACCTACATTTCCGGTGTAGATATGTAACCTCTGCTATATTCTTTGAGATCAATTCTATTGTACGACTGTGAACTGTGAAGAGTCATGAATAGTTTCACTATTGTATGGGTCAGTGAATTATTTAATGATGTGTTCGATATCTCGTCAATGTAGTCTAAAACATCTCAATGAGTTCACATTCTCACGCTATAAGAATACCTTTTTGTTCCGGAACCTTTTTCTGGTGTTCAACAAAGGTGTAAAAGGAACGGACGGACACTGTCCGAAAACGATGTTAGACATGGACTAACAATGGCCAATCGCCTTATTACACTCGCTTCATATGTTGAAATGCATGTATTATTCCTTGTCTTTGCGGTCAAGATATCGGACCATCTGACCATAGGCCGCTCTGGTTCGTCTCAGCATAGTCCTTTCTCATGGGGGGAAAAATACATATTCTACTGCGCCATCGACAGGTGAGGAATGCACCTTATGTTCGATTAACCATTTGAAGAATTTATGACAAGTGGTCCGCATAACAATCAGACTTTAAATATCTGTTTTGCTTCACAATAGAATAGAACAAAGTTTGTCCTAACTGTCTGTGAAATACAACGGTTATCTGGGATGTCTGCGACTGTGCATAAATGTTTGTTACGGCGGGGGAGGGGGGGGGGGAGAAATTATGAAATGTTTGTTACTGCCAAGTGGTTAAGAAAGAAATGTCTTGACCATTGTCGCTCTCCAAGCGATTAAATGTGGAACTTCGACTCATCCCGCTATCTTGAGTATTCTACAACTACATGACCAACAGATTGATATTGTGTTCTGTTGGTAGTAGTATAGAAAACCCTTTTAAAGGCCCCTTTTCCAGGGAGGTAACTCTTGGTGCCCTTGATTCCAGGTTATAGTATAGGAAGCGGCCATGCACGGCCTTTCACCTCTGAGGCCGTCAAGGCCGATATAGTTCCAACAGGGGGCGCCACCAGGGTGACATCACTTCCGGTTTCGAATTTTTCCGCGGTCTAGCGGTCATGCGGTCAGCCTCCGCGGACAGAAAGTTGTCCCATGTCAACCAAGTGACTTCCAATGTTAATGTATACGGGGAATGCCTAAAAAGAGTATGGAATAGACGGTTTGGGACCAAGGTGGGTCCCTATTGGACCTATTGGGTCGAGTGAGGTATCAAAGTGAAGCATTCGTGAAGGGGCATCCAGTCATGGGTGGGAGCATGTAAAATTAGGACTTTTTCCCGAAAATATAAAAAGCGGAACACGGACTCTACTCCTAAAATAGGGGAAAACACCTATCAACCCTAGCCAAAAGGGCTAATATCGGTCCCCGGGCTTATTGGGACCTGCCTATCAAGTCAATGGGGTGGGTGCATGTAAAATTAGGATTTTTTTTCGGAAATATAAAAAGCGGAACACGGACTTTACCCCTAAAACAGGGGAAAACACCTATCAACACTAGCCAAAAGGGCTAATATCGTTCCCCGGGCTTATTGGGACCTGGCTATCAAGTCAATGGGGTGGGTGCATGTAAAATTAGGATTTTCCCCCGAATATATCAAAAGCGGAACACGGACTTTACCCCTAAAATAGGGGGAAACACCTATCAACCCTAACCAAAAGGGCTAATATCGGTCCCCGGGCTTATTGGGACCTGCCTATCAAGTCAATGAGGTGGGTGCATGTAAAATTAGGATTTTTTTTCCAGAAATATAAAAAGCGGAACACGGACTTTACCCCTAAAATAGGGGAAAACACCCATCAACACTAGCCAAAAGGGCTAATATCGGTCCCCGGGCTTATTGAGACCTGCCTATCAAGTCAATGGGGTGGGTGCATGTAAAATTAGGATTTTCCCCCGAAAATATAAAAAGCGGAAGACGGACTTTACCCCTAAAATAGAGGGAAACCCCTATGAACCCTAGCCCAAAGGGCTAATATCGGTCCCCGGGCTTATCGGGGCCTGCCTATCAAGTCAATGGGGAAGGTAAATGTAAAATTAGAAATTTTTTCCGAAAATATAAAAAGCGGAACACGGACTTTACCCCTAAAATAGGGGAAACCCCCTATCACCTCTAGCCAAAAGGGCTAATATCGGTCCCCGGGCTTATCGGGGCCTGCCTGTCAAGTCAATGGACTGGGTGCGTGTAAAATTAGGATTTTTTCCAAAAATATAAAAAGCGGAACTCGGACTTTACCTCTACAATAGGGGTCTGTATAATACAATATAAGGGAAAATGGATGTATTGGGTATAGGATGGTCAATTTTTTTCGTGGTGTTTACTATGGCTTGTGGGGTCTTGTTTTTCCCGTCTCGTCGAGAAAACCACAATGGGAGGGGTCCCGGAGCGAATCGGTGACATTTTTGGGAAAAGTCACCGAGGTGTGTATATAGCCCCATAGGCTGGCTATGGGGGGTATAGGTCCAACCTGGGAAATTCACACACGTTCATTGTGATATGGGTTGCTTGGATTTGTTTTTCACGTCTCGTCATTTAGAACACGATGGGAAGGGTCTCGGAGCGCAACGGTGAATTTTTTGGAAAAGTACCATATAGCCCATATAGTCTCATACTGGCTATATGGGGGTATAGCTCCAACCTGGGAAATTCACACACGTTCATTGTGATATGGGTTGTTTGTTCTTGTTTTTCACGTCTCGTAATTTAGAACACGATGGGAAGGATCCCGGAGCGAAACTGTGAATTTTTTGGAAAAGTACCATATAGCCCATATAGCTCCATACTGGCAATATGGGGGTATAGGTCCAAACTGGGAAATTCACACACGTTCATTGTGATATGGGTTGTTTGGTCTTGTTTTTCACGTCTCGTCATTTAGAACACGATGGGAAGGGTCCCGGAGCGAAACGGTGAAATTTTTGGAAAAGGTTCACCGAAGTCTGTAAATACCCCTAAAATATCGCCTGGCGATGAGAGGGATAGGTCCATCCTGGGAAATTCACACACGTTCATTGTGATATGGGTTGTTTGGTTTTGTTTTTCACGTCTCGTCATTTAGAACACGATGGGTAGGGTCCCGGAGCGAAACGGTGAAATTTTTGGAAAAAGTTCACCGAGGCCTGGGTAGATCCATATAGACCCATACTGGCTATGGGTGTATAGGTCCATACTGGGTGGACGTTTTGGGGTCTAGATGAGCCCCTAATGATCCTATGGTGTCGTATGAGGTCTTATTTTTCAATATTCTGAGCATGCGCAATCTGGTCGTAGTAAAGAAAGCAGGCATGTTGGGTGTATGTGGGGGTGTGTTTGGGTAGAGATGGACCACTATGGGTCCAAATGGGTCGTGGGAGGTGTCAAAGTGAAGCTTGTGTCGGATAGAGTCAGACTGGCGTATTTTTAGTGCAAGTCGCGTCAACCTGCACATGCGCAGTTGGGTGTAGTAAGTAAAGTGACCATTTTGGGGCTGGGTGGAGGTGTGTTTGGGGTAGAGAGAGACCATTCTTGGTCCGATTGTGTCGTGGGAGGTGTTATCTTGTAGCTCTCGGGGTGTACAGCCCCATTTGAGGGATGTTCCCGTTATCTGTGACGTCAACGGTGACGTCATCAGTACGAGTAGTAGCGAAAGTGGGCATTTTAGGAAAGTGCAGGAAGGTATTTGGGGTAGAGATGGACCATAGTTGGTCCGAATGCGTCGTGGGAGGTTTCATCTTGTAGCCTTCGGGGTACAGACCCCGATTTGAGGGATGTCCACCGCATCTGTGACGTCATTGATGACGTCATCAGTAGGAGTAGTAGCCAAAGTGGCCATTTTGGGGTGTGAAGGAAGGTGTTTGGGGTAAAAATGGACCATCCTTGGTCCGAATGCGTCGTGTGAGGTGTACATGTACAGACGCCACCACCACACACCACCACCACCACCACACACCACCACACCTTCAAGGCAGGTCAGGCATCGCTGGCGATGGTAGCGGAGATCTCCGGGCTCTCCTCTGGTTGAGCTGCAACCCACACTGAAGAAATCATCAATCATTTCCATAGTTATGAGCGGGTATCTTTTGGTAACTGTTTTGCGGAGTCGATCGGGAACCGGCACCTTTTCGTCAATCTTCAACGATTGCTCATCTGCCTTGAAATTGGCTGGCTTTTCCATTTGATCGGGTCTGGTGCAGGTTGTGAGAAATGTACATCTAACATGCGTGTTTCCGTAATTATAGTTAGAGGCAAGGTGACCGTCCTATCGACCAATCAGAAGCCATCATTTCAGAAAGTTTAATCTTCGTTCAGTGTAACCTAAACGTCTTCGGGCAATCCATGATACATATATTGCTCCGTCGGAAGTACGCGCGCCTGTTGTTCTGTCGGCGCGCGTACGAATATAGCTATTTTCCAAGCAAGCTCGACAGGAATGACATTTGTTGTCGGCGATAAAAGTGCCTAAAACGAGAGAAGATTTGCTTTCGCCGTTTATGTGTAATGTGCTGAGATGAAATACGAATGGATTCGTACAAAGAAGGTAAAGATTTAAGAACAACATGTACACCCAGTCGACTAAAATTGCGCACCAGAATACGTGAGTGAATTGGCTCACGACTGAATCTCGTGGTTGTTTCACGTGATTTTTAGATACTAGGCTAAAGTTTCAATTTCAATTGAGTGAATATATATATGTGTTTATTTGTTAAATCTCCAGATTATAACATTAATTGTTTTGAAGATAGAACAAAAAACATTTTCCCCACTTCGTGTATGCTATTTGACCATTACCAGTCAGGTTAAACGCTCTCGATATTCGGGAAATGTAAGTAGTAGTAGATTTCATTCATCCAATTGTATAACGCAAGATCAGTTTCAAAGAGTTATTAAGTGGTTCTCAATTGACAAGGCGTTAAGACCTGTATGTAACCCGACTGTATCAACCGAGTCACCCCGGGATTGCAATTAAATGAACGTCGTTTCAGCTGATGAAAGGAGCTGCGAACCCTGATGATCCCTCTGTAAGCCCATGATGCATTATGTATATTTGTCAATTAAACGGAGGGTGTTCAATTATCATCATATCGACATCGAATATGTAACACGACATGAATTTAATCTACAACGGAAGGATACCATTGTGAGACCGTCATGGAAAGACCGTTTCATTGTACCAACAATGTCTAGTTATCCCTTGTTATAACCCATATTTTCTGGATTGCATTGTTGATAGGAGTGAGTGAGTGAGTGAGTCAGTCAGTCAGTCAGTTCATCCCAATCCGTTCGTCGGCAAAATAAGGAGAACCGTTGACATTAGAACCTTGATTTTTGGCATGAACGTGCATTAGGGCATTGTTACCAGCAAGTTCTGAGCTGATCGAATTCTGATGAAAATTTGATTATAATTTTTTTATATTATTTATTGATGGCTCAGCGAGTGCACTGTCATGCCCATCGGGAACCCCTGGCTGTATATTTCACTGCGGCCTTTGAAGGTTCGCTTATACGGCATATCACGTTGGACACACCGATTTTCGTAACATCACCGAAGTTAAGCGACTTTGAGCCCGGTCAAGGCTTTGATGAGTGACCTCGTGCTGTACTGCTGAGCTGATAAGTGTGCAGGGTAATAGGAACTGAGCGCGATAATAGTTGCTACGCTAATGACTCACCAGCGGTGAACATCTTTGAAAGTTGATTGTACCCACTGTCAATTAGAGACTGCTATGCAAATTCTCTCACGGTAGCACATAGGGCCCCCAAGTCATCTCTCGAGTACACACTTGAATCAAATCAAACCCTAATTCGTAGGGCCTGTGACGTTAGTCACACTGCCATGTTTCAAAAAGTGAGTTTTTTGAGCTGACCTGCTTTCTCCACAGACCAGCCCTGATGTCTGTTTTTTTCTTGGAAATCTGACTGAATCTCCAGCCTCTTTAAACTTTTCAAAGCCCTGGGTGAGAGAGAGATGCCCACAATCATTCAACGTTGGCTATCATGACGGTTCACAGCTTAATGTTCATCCTGTGGATTGTTGATGATGTTTCCTGTGGATTGTTGATGATGTTTGCCATGAATATTTCTTGAGAAATTCACATTATTAGGTAACGATGACAGTAGTAGATAAAGGTGATCTGGGCGCGCATTGGCCTACTTCCGACAGAGGAGGCTGCGGAGCATGCGGAACTCACGTGGCGATCACGTAATCGTAGAGGCCAAGGTCATTATAGTTAGGTCACGTGACCGGAAGTGACCTTTGGGGCATGTAGTCTTCCGTGGTGATGCGATCCGGCGGTCGCTTCCGTTTCCGGGAACAAGCCTCCGCGAAGAGAAAGTAGTCCCGAGACTTCAAATACGCGGGGGGAGATTCTCCGGCAATCTCCGAGAATCTTCGGTCATCTCCGGGAATCTTCGGTCATCTCCGCTCATCTCCGGCAATGTCCGGCCCTCTCCGGGACAATATATAGCCGTTATCTACCCTTCCGAAACATCAATGGAATGTACAGGGTCCCCGACAATATTGCCAACTATTTGCCCATTATAAATGGCAAGTGGGGAACCCTCAGTTTCTCCACAGAGCTCAATACACGCGGGTCGGTCCGTATTGGCACGAAAAAAAAAAAAATACATGAAACCATGGGAAGTAAGACTTACAGTGATAAACAATCTATAGGTGCTGTACGATGTTATTATGACGACGATCAGTGCGACCCCAGGGTCGAGCGTTTATTGTCCAGTATATCTCCGCAAAGAGTAAACACACAAAATGGCGGCGATGGCTGTGGGGATTCCCTTTTGACATCACGACATCGATCCTGCTGCCCTCTGGAGGCAAGGAAGACAACGCTGACTGGGCGAACCCTCTGTGGCGCAAATTCCGGTTCATCTCCCCTGATTCGCACATTTGCATTTATACGGGGAATGCCTGTATGGGATATACGTGTGGTCATTTTTTTTCCTTGTGAATTTTACTATGGGTTGTGGGATCTTGTTTTCTTCGTCTCGAGCTGTAGAACACGATGGGAGAGGTCTAGAAGCTAAGCGGTGAAATTTTTTGAAAAGTTCACGGAGGTCTAGATAGGCCCATACTGGCGTTGAACCTACACCCACACATGCTCATTGCGGTATGGGTTGTGGGATCTTGTTTTTCACGTCTCACCACGCAGGACACGATGGGCCCCGAAGCGATTGGTTGAAGTTTTTTGTGAAGTATCATTGTAAAGTATACGTGAGGGAGCATCCGACGGGAGCGGTGTGACGTGGAACTGACGTAATTTCGCGCATGCGCAATGAGAAAGGGGCATGGGAATGATGTTTTGGGGTCGAGGTGGGCCACTATTGGTTCAATTGGGTCGTGGGAGGTGTCAAAGTCATGGGTGGGTGTGTGTAAAATTAGGATTTGTCCCGAAAATATAAAAAGCGGAACACGGACTTTACCCCTAAAATAGGGAAAACCCTTATCAATCAGGTCTGGAGGGGCTAATATCGGTCCCCGGCTTATCGGGGCCTGCCGAGAGAGGCAGGGTGGGTGAGTGGGTGTATGTAAAATTTGGATTGGGGTCGAACCTATAAAAAGCGGAACGCGGACTTTACCCCGAAAATAGGGAAAGCCCCTATCAACCAGGTCTAGAGGGGCTAATATCGGTCTCCAGCTTATCGGGGCCTGCCGAGAGAGGCAGGGTGGGTGAGTGGGTGTATGCAAAATTTGGATTGAGGTCGAACCTAGAAAAAGCGGAACACGGACTTCACACCTAAACCATGAAGAATCATCCAGGGAAGTGGGTATGGTGGCATCTGCAGTGTTGCATGTAAAATTAGGATTTGTCCCGAAAATATAAAGAGCGGAACATAGAGTGAGTGAGTGAGTGAGTGAGTGAGCTGGTCACGTGACTACCCAGCAAGAGTTATCTGCCCCTACGTTAGACCCCAGTGACTTCTGGGGTGGACGTTTTGAGATCTAGGTGGACCTATAATGGCCCGATTGGGTCGAGTGAGGTGTCGTCGTGAAGCACTCGTGAGCGAGCGTCCGATTGGATGGGTGCGACGTGGAACTGACGTTATTCTGCGCATGCGCAGTAAAAAAGGTGCATGGGAAGGAATGTTTTGGGGTCGAGGTGCCCACTATTGGTCCAAATGGGTGGGATGGACTGGATCGGTTAAGAGCTCGGAGCTCCCTGTGGTGCACCCGCACCCTGGTGTGCCCTATGCCCTACAGGCTATAGGGTACAGGGTGCACCACAGCTCGGAACTCCATGTGGTGCACCCGCACCCTGGTGTACCCTATGCCCTACGGGCTATAGGGTACAGCGTGCACCACAGGGAGCTCCGAGCTCTTAACCGGTCCATTCCGCAGCTCCGCGCTCTGTAATTTCTCAAAGGGCGGTTTATGATTGGACAAGAGCAACCGAGAGTACACCTAACGGGCAAGAACGAATATGACAGGTATAACATAAAATGGGTGTACCACACATGTATCAAGGTGTTACGATAGGGTGTTAAGGTGTTACTATAGCGTGTTAAAGCGTTAAGCTAAGGCGTTAAGGCGTTAAGATTGGGCGTTAAGGCGTTGAGACGGGCGTTAAGGCGTAACGACGGGCGTTGACGGACGTCACTGCATTTCGATGAATTAGTGACAATTCCATGGAATATATAGAAAATTAGAGCTCCAGAGATAATTCATCAGGGCGTTGAAGCGTTAAGCTAAGCGATAACGGGCGTTACTGTGTTACTGCTGGACCGGCGATGGTCTGGACACCAAAACACCCATGATTCTCCATAGTTTAGGTATAAAGTCCGTGTTCCGCTTTTTATATGTTCAAACCCAATCCTAATTTTACATGCACCGAACCATGACTTGATCGCCCTGGAGGAGCGCTTCACTTTGACACCTCCCACGACCCATTTGGACCAATAGTGGGCACCTCGACACCAAAACGTTCCTTCCCATGCACCTTTTTTACTGCGCATGCGCAGAATAACGTCATTTGCACGCCACACCCATCCAGTCGGAAGCTCGCCCAGGAATGCTTCACGATGACACCTTCCTCGACCCAATCGGTCCACTAGATGTCCACCTAGACCCCAAAACGTCCACCCCAGAAGTTTCTGGGGTCTAATGTAGGGGCAGGTAACTCTTGCTGGGCCGTCACGTGACCAGCTCACTCACTCACTCACTCACTCACTCACTCACACTCACTCACTCACACTCACACTCACTGGTTTAGGTGTAAGGTCCGGGTTCCGCTTTTTATATTTTCGGGACAAATCATAATTTTACATGCAACACTGCAGATGCCACCATACCCACTTCTCTGGATGATTCCTCATGGTTTAGGCGTAAAGTCCGTGTTCCGCTTTTTATAGGTTCGACCCCAATCCAAATTTTGCATAAACCCACTCACCCACCCTGCCTCTCTCGGCAGGCCCCGATAAGCCATGGACCGATATTAGCCCCTCTAGACCTGGTTGATACGGGTTTTCCCTATTTTTGGGGTAAATTACAAGCGTCTAGTCCGTCATTCATAATTCAGCAAGAGTTATTTGCCCCTACATAAGACCCCAGTGACTTCCAATGTTAATCTCCGGGGAATGCATGTAGGGGATAGGGGTGGTCATTCTTTTTTCTTATGGATTTTACTATGGGGTGTGGCACCTTGTTTTCTTTGTCTCGCGACGAAGAACACGATGAGAGGGGTCTCGAGGCCAGGGGTTGAGTTTCGCTGAGAAGTTCCCCCAGGTCTGGGGTGGACATGTTAGGTTCTTTCTGGCGCAGTGGACAATGTTAGTCCCAATGGGAAACCCACGCATGGACATTTGCGTTTGGTCCGATTTGGGTCGCGTGTGGTATCACCTTGAAGCATTCGTGGGAGAACGTTCAACTGGATGGGTGTTGGGTGGCAATATCGTCTATCTGCGCATGCGCAGTAGAAAAAGGGTATTTGAATGGACGTTTTGGGGTCGAGACTGACTAATAGTGGTCCGATTGGGCCGCATGAGGTGTCATCGTGAAACTCTCGTGGGGGACCATGCGACCGTGCTAGTGTGTCGTCAGTTTTCAGCATTCTGCGCATGCGCAGGCAAGGAATGGTGGGAAAGGGCATTGGAATGGACGTTTTGGGGTCGAGGTGGCCCCATAGTGGGCGTACTGGGTCGTGGAGGGTACCAATGTGAAGCGCTCCTCCAGGCCGATCAAGTCATGCGTGAGTGCATGTTTTCACAAATAAGAAAACGGAGTCATAGAAATGAGAATGTTGTTGTTTTTGAGATAGTGTAGTCTCTCAATTTCGGAGAAGTAGAAGTCAAGGGAAGTAATCCAGTTTAGTAGTACAGAAAGCAGAAACTGTCAGGGTTAATTTTTCTGGGAATTTTCTGGGAAAACCTCAGTTTTATTTATAGATCACTCGGGAGTAGTAGAGAAAGGGGAGTTTCGGAGGTGCAATAAATTGCGTTTGGAGGATAATGGCTTTGTTCGAACTGGCTACCTGGTTGAGTTACCTGTATGTGCGTGTGAGGAGTAGGAGGGAGGAGGAGGATGAAGAGGAGTGAGTGAATGATTGTGGTGGTGGTAGTGGTGTGTGAAGGTGGTGGTAGTGGTGGTGATGGTGGTGTGTGGTGATGGGGGTGGTAGTCGCCGTGGTGGTGGTGGTGGTGTCTGTACATATAGGGATTAACACGTGACACTCATCAGTCCATGAGTGGATGAGTGAAAGAGTGAGTTAGTGAGTGAGTGAGTGAGTGAGTGAGTGAGTGAGGCGTATCCAACGCCTGTAAGGCGTGCAACGCCCGTGTAAACGCTTGGACGCACTAACGATGGTGATTGAGTGAGTGAGTATGAGTGAGTGAATGGGTGAGTGTGGGTGAGAGGGAGTGAGTTAGGGAGTGAGGGGTCATATAAGGTCGTGTGTACACCATTAGCCTCAGTCTGTGTCTACACTGTAAAGATTGGCGACATGTTTAACGTCTCAAAATGAAACATGAATTTGTCCCAACTTTTGGGACATGTTTGTACGTACATATTTCATTTTGAAACGGCTTCATGTTTCAATTTGAAACACGTGTCATCCTCATGTGTGTTATTGATGTCTCAATATCAGACATGTCATCGTTAAACACGTGTCCGTTTGAAACATGTGACATCCTGCACAGTGAAACATGTGTTGTCTCAATCTGAAACATGTTACGGCCGACTACATGTTTCAAAATGAAACGTCTAAGCCCAAACATGACTTTGTCCCAACTTTTGAGACATGTCGCAAGCGAAACGGGTCCGAACATGTCTCAAATTTGGAAGTGTTTCAAAATAGTCTATCTCCCATTACATGTTTCATCAGATCGCCAGATCGCCTGTGAAAGAAACAGAAATACACGAAACATTTATTACATTCAACTTGCGTCAGTTTTTATTCTCTTATTTTCGATGGAAGCCAAACTCAGGTATGAACCAACAATAACCATAGGCTACAGGCACGAACATATATAACAGACCAGCTTGATCCGCAGGTTAACAATGAATATGATAATTTCAGTTCAAGTTTCAAGTTCGGTACATCATAATTCCTGATGTGAACCAATTATCATTGCCTGCAAATTGTCCATCACAATAACGTGCTGAAATTTCGGTGAACACCAAAAGGTGCATTTACATTCAGATATTAACCAAAATAATAATTTACTTAAGTTTCCACATCGGTGTGTTGACATGACACAGCCTAACCCAGCACACAGGAAGAAGTTCTCAACAGGGGGTACTATATTACATACATGTATTGACCATACTTGCTAATTTAGATGTCTGTAACTTGAAAATGTCTAATTCCGCTTAACCCGGGGCTAGGGGCCGTATGAGCCCATGTACTTCAAGATCCTCATGGTACTCATATGAACAGTCACAATCAAAGCGTGACTGAGGTACATCATTTTTAGATGACGACTCTATAACGAATATTATGGATTAAGAATACTGATCAGCGATACGGATTTGATATTTTGGAACATCATGATGTCTTGCCGGCATCATTGAAAACTGTTGACCGCTTCTCTCTTGCAGGAAACAAGCCTATGTTTATGTATACTTTTGTCTTTTTGAATTTGGTGCTAATACTGTTATATGGAAATGGAATAGGTCTGGATTATGGACGCGGATATTCTCTAATGGACGACGGCTGGATTATGAATGACGGACTGGGCAACGCGAAATTTTAACCTGTGTATGCCTGGATTCTGCTGGTGGATAGAGATTGTCCCCGAGGCCGGGCCCCTGCACACCCAACACTCATAATGGATACAACAGAAAGAAATAATATTAAGACAGACCCGAGGAACCTTAGTGCAGGTTTCTCGGCCAAGTCTCTAATAGTACGAAATGCACTAAGACCTTCTTCAATCCAAATGACAGATATATTTCTGACAGCAAAGCAAGGCCACGACATCAAACCTTGTAATATTGCGCTTGATGATTGTTTAGCACCAAATTCTACATGTAATAATTCAAAATTTCTAAGTGTGGACATCGTGGATGTCTCACGTGTCCACTCTTTAATACTTCAGCTTCATTTAGTTCCACGTTAACTGGTAACTCATATTCTGTTAACTCGTATGTTGATCCTAGTTGTTCTACTACAAACTGTATTTATTTAGTTTCCTGTAAGAAGTGTGGTCAACAGTATGTTGGCAAGACCACCCAAAGACTCCATCTTAGGGTGAACGGTCACAGAAAATCCGTTAGGAAAAAGCAATTGCTTATGGGTAGGCATTTTTCTGGA
>JAVTVY010004857.1:0-42194 GCA_036873755.1 Hanleya hanleyi
TTCAGGATCTCTCGTTTGGATAGTGAAGTCAGATAAATTGTGTCCTCAACGTCATTTTACTAATGATGCCCCATTTGTTCGAAATTATCGTTGTATAACACAGCTCATATGTTGCTATTCATAATTTGTATTTTGCTCAAGGCCATGAAAAAGATGTTCTAATAATGAAGTCCAAAGTGTAAATTTTGCTGCAATTATAAAATTTTGTACTTTACCCATTTAAGACCGAATTGTCCGCGGTATAGTATCCGGATAACGCTTCGCGAAAATGGGGAGGGTCGATATCGATTACCTAGACTGGTTATCTCCCCTAGTGAATATCCATACAGTGGATCGGTGACGGCCGGTGTGGAGGCTAAAAATGTCCGGTGGCTAAGAGTGTCCGGCCCCTAACCCAGCTTTTAAGGACACTTTTCTTCACATGAAAGGGGACACTAATCGCCAGGACATTCTTATCCATCACACCGGCATCTTAAATTTCGATTCAAACTGTAGACTGCACATTGCGGAATATTTCGGATCGGTATAAACACCCACAGACCCGGAGAATGGACGATCATGGCCCAAGGAAACGACGTCCATTTTTATATGTTTCTCCGTAGGAAAATATGTCTTAATTAGCTAGATAGGATCCGGACATTAGCTAGATAGGAGCCGGACATTAGCTAGAATGGGATCCGGACATTAGCTAGATAGGAGCCGGTCATTAGCTAGAATGGGAGCCGGACATTAGATAGATAGGAGTCGGTCAGTGGCTAGATAGGAAGCGGACACTAGCTAGATAGGAGACGGACATTAGCTAGATAGGAGCGGGACTTTAGCTAGATAGGAGCCGGACAATTTTCCCTGCCGGACATTCTATCCTTTTACACCGGTAATATTCGATGTATTGTTTGAACGTCTCATCGATTTTTAATACTTACCATGGGGAAATTTTTTGCACATTTTATTCCATAATTTCTTCAAAAATTATCACGTTGTCCATTTCGATAACATTGTAGTGATTTATTTCAACATATTTCGCATTAGCGTCATTTTTTTTAGCCCACCATCACCAGATGGTGGGCTGTTCAAATCGCTTTTCGTCCGTGGTCCGTCGTGCGTCCGTCCGTCCGTCGTCCGTCCGTAAATAATTCTTGTTATCGCGATTTCTCAGGAACTACTTTATGGATCTTTCTGACATTTGGTACACAGGTTCCCCTTGGGATCTAGTTGTGCAGATACCTTTTCTGGTCCGTTTCGAAAATCCAATATGGCCACAAGGAGGCCATCTTGGATTTCCCCATGAAACGTTGTTATCGCGATTTCTCAGGAACTACTGCATGGATCTTTCTCAAATTTGGTATGCAGGTTCCCCTTCGGGTCTAGTTGTGGAAGATGCCTGTTCTTGTCCGATTTGAAAATCCAATATGGCCACCAGGCAGCCATCTTGGATTTTCCCATGAAACATTGTTATTGTCATTTCTCGGGAAGTACTACATGGATCTTTCTCAAATTTGGTACACAGGTTCCCCTTAGGGTCTAGTTGTGCAAGACACCTTTGTCGGTCCGAATTGAAAATCCAATATGGCCACCAGGCAGCCATATTAGATTTCTCCATGAAACTTTGTTATTGTGGTTTCTCAGGAAATACTGCATGGATCTTTGTCAAATTTGGTACACAGGTTCCCCTTGTGGTCTAGTTGTGCAAGATACCTTTTCTGGTCCGATTCGAAAATCCAATATGGCCACCAGGCAGCCATCTTGGATTTCCTCATGAAACCTTGTTATCGCGATTTCTCAGGAACTACTTCATGGATCTTTCTCACATTTGGTACACAGGTTCCCCGTTGGGGTCTAGTTGTGCAAGATACCTTTTCTGGCCCGATTCGAAAATCCAATATGGCCACGAGGCAGCTATCTTGGATTTCCCCATGAAACCTTGTTATCGCGATTTCCCAGGAACTACTGCAAATTTTCAAATTTTAAGTCAGTTTTCTTAGTCCAGTGAACTGTTTCATCTGCTGACGGGTCGGCCACATGAAGGGACGTCACTCTTGTGACACAACGTTACAACTCGACAAATTTAGACTACTGTGTGTTTTGATCCAAGGAAGATAATCAGGATTCAGACACTTTCGACGTTTCAACATTACTGCGCGGATCCCTTCAGTATTAAGTATTATACCATGTTACTATTTTCGAGCATGGTATCTTAAAAGAGATATCTCGAACTAGCCCAGTAAACAGAACAGAATTAGCATTCGTTCCTAATTATAAAATCTTAAGTATGTTTCATAGCTCATGCCAAAGGGTCAAAGACATTTGTCTTCGCTTCCAGTACCCATTGATGACACGTGCAAAAAATACTACAAAAAAGAAGACGAATGATCCTCCGGACATTCAGTTTCAGACTAACTTTGCTCTTTTCTCTTGTACTATTACAACTGACATGAGTACAGTTTCTAGAAATCTTCAAACTCCTTAAACTTAGAAAGATGATATCTTGGTGTTTTCCAGTGTCCCTTTTTCGATCTTTTCGCTCAGATTCAAAATTCTGTAAACAAATCAATCGTTTGTTCTTAGTAACAAAGGACAAAAAGATCCTCTTGTCATTAGCTTACAATTACCGGACAATGGTGGGCGCCAAGATCCTTCAGGATCTCTCGTTTGGATAGTGAAGTCAGATAAATTGTGTCCTCAACGTCATTTTACTAATGATGCCCCATTTGTTCGAAATTATCGTTGTATAACACAGCTCATATGTTGCTATTCATAATTTGTATTTTGCTCAAGGCCATGAAAAAGATGTTCTAATAATGAAGTCCAAAGTGTAAATTTTGCTGCAATTATAAAATTTTGTACTTTACCCATTTAAGACCGAATTGTCCGCGGTATAGTATCCGGATAACGCTTCGCGAAAATGGGGAGGGTCGATATCGATTACCTAGACTGGTTATCTCCCCTAGTGAATATCCATACAGTGGATCGGTGACGGCCGGTGTGGAGGCTAAAAATGTCCGGTGGCTAAGAGTGTCCGGCCCCTAACCCAGCTTTTAAGGACACTTTTCTTCACATGAAAGGGGACACTAATCGCCAGGACATTCTTATCCATCACACCGGCATCTTAAATTTCGATTCAAACTGTAGACTGCACATTGCGGAATATTTCGGATCGGTATAAACACCCACAGACCCGGAGAATGGACGATCATGGCCCAATGAAAGGAGACCTGATCTGTGATTATCAATCAGGCAGCTGGAAAGATAAGTCAGTAGAATTTGAATTTAAATTCGAATTCAGTCCGTATCGGCAGTGAAACGAAATACTGGACGTAACCTGACCGTTTGGATATACAGGAGAGGAAACCAGTCTATGGAGTATGGGGTACCCAAATGGCTCACAAAAAAACTTGGGGATCAGCTGTTGCCTCGCATTTGATAAATCAAAAGGGAGATAATCGGGCTATTATGAGATATGATAACATTTGGTGTTTAATTATATTCGCATTTGTATGATAGCCTCTTTTTTTTCTCCATGTTATATTTTGTAGGGCTAACTATTGTGGAGGATGCAACTCCCGGTGTGTTTGGGCCAAATAAAAGGTCCTGGGTGGAAATGACAGATGACCATATCTATTAAATTACAAAATAAAATGAAGATATTTATCTTTTTATCTTCGCCGTCGATACATATATCACCCATCTCACTAGTATATAATACAACTGTCACCAGTTGAACATTCGGGCAGGAATCCTGTCCGGGTTTCAAAATATAAGAACATTGTACAATTGTCTTGCTGTAACGAAATACATCACCGAGCTTTAGCCTTTACGAATAGTGATAAATTTGGCTGAAATTGCGATATGATTTTAGTCGCGTAAGCATAAATATGCTTCACAAGAGTACATACATTTATTTTGGTGAACTTTCTGAATGGTACACATTGCAGCCTACTCGTGTGGGAAGGATGTAACATAGTTAGTTGACGGTAGTTACCGGTATGTCATTACCTGTTGTTCGCTCCGAGTTACGCAAGTATACCAGCTTGCCCCACTACGCCCCTTAGTCTCCTTGTTCCCCAAGGAGAACGATGAGAGTCAGGGACATAGTGACACAAGCTGGTATATGAGCGTAGTTCCGAGTTACCAAGTAGGTTTATACATGAAGCCTCTTTATTTTCTGTTTGATTTAGAGATTTTTGTTTCATTTTGAATTTCATTTTACATGAACATGTCTGGATTTTTCAAAAGCTATATATTTTTGTACTGATGTTTTAACTTTTCTTTATATTTTAGAAATAAATTTCTCTTGCAACAAAATGTCTACATGTGTGTTTTATTTTGTGTGAACTCAGAGCACGGAACTCGATTTCCCTCATATAGAATTTCACCATTTCAACTTGGATGTGGAACAGTCCGAGCTTCCTATGGTCCTTCAGCCACACGACGCATAATTTCTGATGGATTGTGTGGCTTGGGTCAGAGTTCTCTACCCCACCAAAAGCGAAAGTGAGAGCGATCTCGGGGTCGCGCGAACGGATCCCAGTGAAAGTTATTTGAAAAAAATATTCGGCCGTTCTGCGACACTTATCTTGAATAATCTCCCTTCGTTGCCAGCCCAAACTTAACAAGATCCGTTTCATTCTTCGTCTATTACAGTGTTAACAACTTCTCTTTCATTCCATTTGCTTCAACGAAACCACAACTGACCCAGTTTTCCATTTGGAGTGAAGCAGAAGATAAAAGCGTGAAGTATATGACGGATATTGTTAAATTTGAGCAGACAATGAAGGGAAATTATTCATTAATAAACACATGTGAGTTAAATGTAGTAGAACGGCCGAATATTTAAAAAAAAAATTTTTTTACTGGGATGATGTCGAGCGACCCCGTGGTCGCTTCCATTATGCGCTTTTTGGAGGAGGAGAACTCTGTCCCCAGCCGGACAATCTCTCAAAAATATCCGTCGTTTGGCTGAAGGGTGATTGGAATCTCGGACTGGATGTGGTTTATTAGAACGTTTGTACAGATAATTTGATTCCCAGAGCTATTTTGAAATATTTCAAGTTGGAAGATGACAGAAATCCACACTTCTGTAAACGTTGGCTTTCAGTCTTAGAAAGTAACATAATACAATCCAAATATGACTGGATTTATCGTTTTCACTAAGATTGTATGATGATCAGGTGAAGAGCACAGCGAAGAGTTGTCGCCCTTGGTAAGCCTTCTTTGTGTGTGGTCGGCGCTTGTTGGTGGTCAGTTATTCATTATTATTAGTAGGCTACCATTTGCAGATTGTCCGGTAATGAGTGAGTGAGTGAGTGAGTGAGTCCATCCGAATCCTTTCGTCGGCAAAATAAGAAGAACCGTCGATATTAGAACCTTGATTTTTGGCATGAACTTGCATTAGGACATTGTTTCCAGCAAGTTCTAAGCTGACCGAATTCTGATGAAAATTTGATTTATATCTATTTTTTGAGATCTGGCGTTAGCCAGAGGCTCTTTAGAATGCTGTAGGGAAATGTACAAAAGTGCAAACCGACTCACGGGATAGCCTTATGCTGCATGAAAGTAGCTTCACAGAGATGAGTTTTGGGGATCCTTAGTGGTTGAAAGGCTTTTGTATGTCTATATTTAGTCACTAATAGTCACTTGGCATATATTTGATCCCTTATCTGCATTAAATATTACTCTGTTCATTGTTTTCCCACAAAATATGAGATGAATACGCTCTAAAGTATGGCAGACTGGTATCGTCACTTTACCAAAGCCTGGACTCTGCTGAGAAAATTATACAGTTTAGCTGGTTAGGTGTATATGTGAGAGATGCTCTACCATAGCAGCCAACCTGGCCACCATTGTCTCATTATCACCTTTGCAGGCCACTGTTAGCTTTTCTCACAAGAGCAAGCTGTAACATATCTTATAATCTTTTCCTATCTTGTACTCCACCAGTCAACATGTGGGATATCCAGAAAGTGCAATACGTGTCTTGTCTTATCCTAATTTGTGACATAACAATCATCATTCAACCTTGATATCCAGCCCTTCTCACTCATAACACTAAATCAATCTCTATTTACCCCTAGGTATAATCTCTCTTATTTACCCCTAGGTACATGTATGTTCTGTACAAACTGACCTTAATCCCCTAGACTTCATTCCACTGGCCCCTTTTTCCATCGAATTCTCAACCGGTCAGTTTGCAGTTTCAACACAACACCAACAATACCATGTTAAAGAAGGTATCATATTGCTTTCTTTATGCTGGTTAAATTAACATGGTGGTCATGGTGTTCATCCGGAATCCCGAACTGACGTATTGGGGGAATTATGTATCAAGATAAAGAGCAAAATTCAGCTATTTTGGTTGAGTCAAGGTTGGATGAGCACCTACTGTAGTGTCTAATTGGACGGAAATTAATTGGGTAACACATGGTTAGCGTAACGTGTGCAACTTCCCTCATTATAGGACTACCTTTCATTGTTTCCACAGATCAATTTCACATAAACTACGATAAAAGTAACTCCGAAAATGGAAGTCATTGTGATATAATATTCTATATTTCGGCTTCCATTTTCGGAGTTACTTTTATCCTAGGACTGCCTTTCTTTGGTATGTTCAACTTCATTATGTCGGTACCTTTTAAGAAGGGCCGTTCACGCCATAAATCCAAACGTTTAATAAATTTAAACGTTTAACTTGCACCAACCAATCAGATGTCATGAATTGACATTTGGAAGATCTTTCCTGTCCAAAAGCAAACGTTTGCTGTTGTAACGTCCAATACTTTAGACGTTTCCTGTCAAAAGGCAAACGTTTCCAGTAGTAATATTCGAGACTTTTAAACGTTTCCGGTTTAAGGGAAATCGTTACCGGTTGCGATCGTCCAGTCAGATTTTTTTTATTGCCGCGTATGTTGAAACCTCAACATCAACACGTGTCCACTGGCAAAACGTTTCCGCTATGTAGTCTGTTTGAACCAATCAAAATAACCCTTACAACCTCATGCCCACCGTGCATCATGTTCTGCGCAAATTGTCCCGGTGTCAAAGATATTCTCCAAAACCTAATTTGTAAGAACGGTTTTCATTGGTTAAAATACACTACATACCAGAAACGTTTGCCAGTGGAGATTTGCACGTGTTGGTGTAGATGTTGGAATACACGCGGCCCAAATAAAAAATCTGATTGAACGATCACAACTGGAAACGCTATCCTTTTATCCGGAAACCTTTAAAAGATCGAATGTTTCTCTTGACGGGAAACGTCTGAAGTCACGAATTTACAACTGGAAACGTTTGCTTTTTAACAGGAAAATGTCAGTTCATAACATCTGATTGGTTGGTTCAAGTTTAAACGTTTAAACTTTTTAAAGCTTTACAATTTTTAAACGTTTAAGAAGTTAAAACGTTTAAAGGATGCGTTTGTGGCGCGAATGGCCCTTCACATACCTTGTCACAGGATGTAACTTGTGATTGCGTTTTAGCCACTTACATTCGTGCCTGGTGCCACCTGTGCCTAACTTGAAATTGAATATATAATTGTGCGTTTATTTCATTACATACCTATCCCCCAATAACCCAGCTACCAGATCTCATTAAAGCCCATAGGCTCTAGTTATTATTTATTGATGGCTCAGCGAGTGCAGTGTCATGCCGGGCCCATGGAGAACCCTTGGCTGTATGTTTCACTAGGAGTTTTGAATGTTCCCTGATACGGCATATCGTGTTGGACACACCGGCTCTCGTAAAATCACCGAAGTTAAGCGACTTTGAGCGCGGTCAAGACTTGGATGGGTGACCTCGTGCTGTACTGCTGGGCTGATAAGTGCCCAGGGTAATAGCAACTGAGGGCGATATTAATAGTTGCTACGCTAATGACTCACCTCTGGTGACATCTGAGAAAGTTAATAGTACCCACTGTCAACTAGAGACTGCTATATAAATTCTCTCACGGTAGCACATAGGGCCCCCAAGTCAATTCTCGAGTACACACTTAAATCATAGCAAACCCTACTTCGCAAGTCCTGTGACGTTAGTCACAGTACTCATGTGATATTAAATATTTATATATACTCTCCTACTACACCATTAATTCCTACGAAGTAGGCTACCATCTGCAAATTGTCCGGTAGTCAGTGAGTGAGTGCGTGAGTGAGTCCATCCGAATCCTTTCGTCGGCAAAATAAGGAGAATCGTTGACATTAGAACCTTATGAAATGTCACTGGTTCGATTTTCATTGCTGGCCAAACTATATCGGAAGTAAAGGCAAAAACCGTAGGCTTGAGTTACCGACATGCTAATTCAAAAGAAGCGCGGGGGATGAAATTTACGAGGGTTGAAGATTTGCTTGGACTTGTGAAGATGATACTTCTACGAATACCGAAAGCATTACACGATATTTTTACTAGTCAACGTACAGAAACGTATTGTTTCAGTTTAAAATATAAAGGCTAATGACAGTACCGAAATCCAGCAATTGGCAAGTACCGCCGCAATCTTGTTTACCAGATGATGTGCCGCAGAACTTCAAAAGTGCCAAAATCAGAGACAACGTACCTCAAGACTCATGACAAGCTATTGTTGATGAAATTAACGATATTCTTTCGTATTTATCGGAAGCCATATTAACGAAGTTATTTCTATGAGTGTGGACATCTAGATGGACATAATTGTCTCACCCAGACAATCATATTTACTACATTGTTCACTTCAAAGGTTTGGAAGAAGAAAGCCTTTGTTCGTGAAAATAAGGTTATTCAATATGTCCACCAAAACGTTCAAGCGAACAGAATATTTAACAGTTTTCCTGTCTATATGTACACCATCCAGCACCTACGACAATGCGATGGTCTAGTGGATAAAGTGTTCGCCTCGAAAGCGGGAGGTCCGTGTATCGATCCCTGGCCGAGACTAGAACAAGTGCCGAACCGGTACACTGAACCCGTGAATAGCCAAATGTTGTGAAAATTCTGTGATAAACAACCCGACTATTACACCAGCGGAATATTCCTTAAAATTCAATAAGGAATATTCCGTAGCACGTTTGAGAGTTTCCTTGACGTGGTAAGAAATATTCCTTAGTTATGTTGAGGAATATTCCGCTGGTGTAACAGTCGGGGAATATTCCTTAATTTTTAAGGATTTTTTTTTCTGTGAAGTGTGGATATCACTTCATTCTAATACCGGATACCACTTCATTCTACTACCATTTTAGGTATTTCAGGTAATGAAACCCCGTGTGAACTATTGTTCATGCGTCCGGCAGCTACATCCATGGATTGACATAACCTTACTGGCAGTGTAGTCTTTGTGCCACATACAGAGTCAACTCTTCGGTTTAATGATCTGTTATCCTCATTCATTTCCTTATAAAGAACATCACCCCCCTCAGCTTAGTATATGAATGGTGGAATATCTTCGAATACAGACCGATAAAACAGTAATAATTTGTAGTCTAGGACATCTAGGACATATCTAAGAATAAAAAAACTGAATCTGTAGCGAAGTGCAAACAAAATCACTGCAGTTTCGGTTGCGCATGTCGCCGTTGGTGAACTCATATGTATTTAACCCCTGTCGTAATTGGTAGCGAGTTCCACTTTCGGTTATGCACGAGAAGTCGACGCACAGTGCCTTACTAAGCATGATTTGCCCAGGCCTATCCGTCCAGGGGTTGCACATGCGCAGTCAACGCACATTACTGTATTGGGTATGCCTGGTTCAATGAGTATCCTTCGGTGAACTATCGAAAAACTCCGTCGTTCGCCAGTAGAGAGTTCCACTTACCGTTGAGCATATGCAGTCGACCCAGAATGCACTGACTGGTGTAGGGGTATCCGTTGGTGACCAGGCCGGGTCATACCTAAGACTTGAAAAATGGAACTTGTTGCTCCCTCGCTTACGCTCAGCATTAAGAGGATAGAACAAGGACTGGTTCGCTCGGTGTCAGTATAATGTGACTGAGTGGGGTGTCATGTCTGCCTACGGCATGATATTTCAGTGGGACAGCACTATAAAGTGGCAGCATTAGATCTGCTCTGTTACAAGTAGGTACTCCTGCCCTTCCCCCTCCCCTCCCTTCCCTTCCCCGTCGTGATATAGCTGAAAAAATGTTGAAAGCGACGTTAAACCCTATTCACTCACTCACTCACTCCGTTGGTGAAACCATGAGGTCTTTAACCCCTGTTGCTCTCGGTGTTTTCAGTTAAGCATGCGCAATCTGTTGTGCAGGGCTGTGCCAGTAATCTTCTTCGGTGAAACACCGATGTATATAATCCGGTAATTCTCGGCATAGAAGTAAACTTCCGACTGCGCAAGCGCAATCAACCACATTGCTATATTGGGCATGCCTGGTTCCATGGGTATCCTTCGATGAAATCCCACCGAGACTCCAAATCCTGTCGAAAATAAGAGTAATTAACGCCCATAGAGGACCGGGAACATCAAAGGTATACACTGTCAAATGTTTGGTTAAATCTGTCATCATCCAAGTCTGATCCAAAAGGAGGGTAAGATGGAGAGTTAAAAAGGGCATTTAACACCCTCTGGGGCCGGGAAATTTGTCACACAGTTTTGGCCGATGGGTCGTAAAACGTCAGGATATCTGTGGGTTCACTGAGGGTGGCTTAAATGAAACAGGGAAAAAGAGGCATCAAACGCCCAATGGTGGCCGGGAACCTTTTTTTTTTGGTCGGAAAGGGGTCGAGGAGACAGACATAATTTCAATACTCATTTTATCCGGAACATGAAATGTACATGTACATACTGCAAGGGGTTTTACGCTAGTTATAATAATATAGACTCGACATTCTCTCTCTCCTATATGTCAGAGTGTGCTTACTTGCACTAAAAAAGACTCGAGTAACAAGTTATAGCATGACAAACGAATATATCAACATCTGTATTGGTTTAGTTTAGGCT
This sequence comes from Hanleya hanleyi, assembly GCA_036873755.1. Lineage (NCBI taxonomy): Eukaryota > Metazoa > Mollusca > Polyplacophora > Lepidopleurida > Hanleyidae > Hanleya > Hanleya hanleyi. Next base: position 10,910 of record JAVTVY010004857.1, read on the forward strand.
CAGCGATGATGTTATGCAAGATGGTCGGAGCGTAAACACTTTTGGCCTACATTTCGGCATTCGTAAATCGTGGTTGACACGCAAAATGTCTTGCAGGCATGCCGGCTTGGAGCCCTAATGAATCTATGCGTAGATTATAGGCCATATTGTCATCAGTTTACGTTGTCATCATATTGTAACATTTAGGCCCTATTTAATATACATACCAGCCCACTTAATTAACCTTGTAGTCCAAAATGAAGACACTCCACTGACCTATACCCTAGAGACATGGGACGAAAAAGAAAATACACGAGAAAAATTGCGTTTATTATAAATTATTATATCTATTCTGAGATTTCCATAGTCATTGAAGCTTGAGGTCATCTGTTTTCATCAACCTGCATCAAATTTATTCATTTTATTCTAGTCATAAAAAGAAAAAAGGGTCCGGGGGATCATTTTCAGCCTTTTGTTAAGTATTTTTAGCATTTTGGTATGAATGCATGATAATTGAATGTTGTGATTTCGTCTTAAAATAGCCCAAACGGGCTAATAAATCATTTAGTTGGCGAGTTCTGCCTGCGTCGCACTGTTTGGTATCAGGCGTTGGCTGAAGTACAGATCCTGTGGGGTACACATTTTCTCAATGTCATAAACTAGTCACCATATACATGAAGAACTTAACGTCGTCGTACAATAGACAACGACAATTACATATTTCTTCTCTTCGACGAAAAATAACAAACAAACAAACCTAAGAAGCCGTGTGATCGGAGTAGCTCTTACAGGGCTTTGACATTTTCCCTGCTCCAAGTTCATGAATATAGTTTCTAAAGCTATATATTAGACACGGTTTAAATCGCACAGAGATTAATTATGTTTTTCATAAAAGCGAAGTCCATTTATTGATAAAAACACTTCAGTTGTACTGACTTTTATACAGATGTGGTGAATATAATTTATTGGTGTGATAACAAACAAACAGGCGTACGTATTGGTAAAAAATCTTTGTTTCAGCTTGAATTAACCCCAAACCTATAAGCTTATCTCTGCTGGAATCTATCAGCGCGATGATCGACGGGGGAGGCTCTCTCAACCTTCTATTTGAAAAGATGCTATGTAAAATAAAATGGCCGCCATCGACCAATCAAATTCGTACAATTTTCTAGTAACGGATTTACTGGAATCTATCAACGCGAAACTTTGCGGGACCATGTCACATGATCGACGTGCGAAGCCCTCCCAAACTTCTATTTGAGAAGATGCCCTGTAAAATAAAATGACCGCCATCGACCAATCAAATTCGTTGGATTTTCAATGAAAGGATTTCGACAAGGAAAGCCACTACACACATGTATATGCTATGAGACGTGGTGATCGAGAAGATGCAAAAATAGATGTCTAAGTCATATGATTACACCGTCATCTGGAATTTTGTCAGTAAAAATGGCGGTTGCATTCGGAATGTGTTTGCTAAAACATCCGTGGTCCCGGTGGATAGGACTAACCGCGCCTATATTGTGTTTTCCTATGTTATCCATAAAATATACGATAGACCATGTAAAGTCTATGTTTGGATATAATTGGAGAATGTAAATGTATTCAAAGGCTGTATGTAGTATGCTTCATCACCCCTAGTCATGGTTCGTCTGACAAAGTTGATCCATGACAGAAGACGAATTTGTCAGGACTAAGAGCAGTCGTTTATTAATAGACATTCCGATCATCCTTCGTGACCTCAGGACCTTTCCGAATATATTTATTTTATATATTTCCTTTCCGGCCCATACTTGAAAAAAAATAGAAGCCAGCAATGTGTCGTATATTTCATCACCTTTGAACTCAAGTTGCGAGTAGCCGTAATTGTTTTGATTGGAGAGACGCCCACGTGTCTTTTCAGCGAGCACATCAAAGAGACCATTCTGCAGTGTATTCCCATTATAGTCGACTTGTCTGTGAACCCGGCGAAGCACGCTCTTACGCTGTCCGTTCATTGGCTGTTACTTTAAACGGTTTGTTCGAGTAATAACTGTACTACCCTAATGCGAGTGTAGGGGCTGGTATAGGGTGTACGGAGTATATAAACCTGCATTATGGAGGATAGTGCGCTTAGGAAAGCAAAATACATGTGTCAGATTTGACATTCAGTAGCTAGCCGTCGTTCAAATTGAGTTTCTCTATGTCATACATGGCAGTGTGACTATAACGTCACAGGACATACAAAGTAGGGTAGGCATCAGGACTGAACTCTTGGAAATCCGCCACCCCCCAAGTTGAAATCCTGCCTATTAAGATGGGCACAGCCCAAGTCAGAATCACCAGTGATTTGTATAAAAAATCACTGGAAATTTTCATCAAAAGTAGGTCAGCTCAGAACTTGCTGGTAACTGTCCCCTATTAAATGCACCTGCATGCCAAAAATCAAGGTTCTAATGTCAACGGTTCTTCTTATTTTGCCGACGAAAGGATTCGGATGGACTGACTGACTGATTGACTCACTGACTCACTGACTCACTTACTCATTACCAGACAATTTGCGAATGAGAGCCTACTTCTTAGGAAAATGGTTTTATGTACATATATGCTGAGGTTGTACCATGATTAAGACAAACATTTACTACCGAGAGATGCCACACATGAGCAGTGTGACTAACGTCACTGGACCTACGAAGTAGGGCAGGGATTAGGACTCCGACGCGAACTGAACTCCTGGAAATTCCCACCCCAGTTGAAATCCTGCCTGTATGAAGATGGACACTACACAAGTATCACCAGTGATTTGTATCAAAAATCATTAGAAATTTTCATCAAAAGTAGGTCAGCTCAGAACTTGTTGGTAAGAGCCCGCTAATGCACCTTCATGCCAAAAATCAAGGTTCTAATTCCAACGGTTCTCCTTGTCTTGCCGACGAAAGGATTCGGATGGACTGACTGACTGCCTGACTCATTACCGGACAATTTGCAATCTGTAGCCTACTTCGTACGAATACAGTAGCTGGCCTCCGTCCAAGTTGTGTATTCCTGTTATAAGCCAACATAATACCGATATAAAACATAAAAGTGTGACTAACGTCACAGGACCTACGAAGTAGGGTTTGATACGATTTAAGTGTGTACTCGATAGATGACTTGGGGGCCCTATGTGCTACCGTGACAGAATTTATATAGCAGTCTCTAATTGACAGTGGATACTATTAACTTTCCCAGATGTCACCGCTGGTGAGTCATTAGCGTAGCAACTATTATCGCCCTCAGTTCCTATTACCCTGGACATTTATCAGCCCAGCAGTACAGCACGAGGTCCCCCATCCAAGTCTTGACCGGGCTCAAAGTCGCTTAACTTCGGTCATTTTAAGAGAAGTCAAACATGATATGCCGTATCAGGGAGCCTTCAAAAGTCACAGTGAAACATACAGCCAGGGTTCCCGATGGGCATGACAGTGTACTCGCTGAGCCATCAATAAATAATTAAGAAATAATTATAAATCAAATTTTCATCAGAATTCGGTCAGCTCAGAACTTGCTCGTAACAATGCCCTAATGCACGTTCCTGCTAAAAATCAAGGTTCTAATGTCAAGGGTTCTCCTTATTTTGCCGACGAAAGGATTCGGATGGACTAACTGACTGACTGACTGACTGGCTGACTCACTCATTACCGGACAATTTGCAAATGGTAGCCTACTTCGTAGGAACATACATAATATATATGAAATATCATAGAGTTGAGGAGATTGATTATCCTTACTGTGACTGTATATAGGAGAGAGAGAGAGAGAGAGAGAGAGAATTAAGGTTTTACGTCGCAATCAGCAATATTTCAGCTATATAGCGACGATCAAACAAAATTCTAAGTAATCAATTCAAAAACTCGGTAAACTTAGGCGTTAAAACAGGTACAAACATTAAAATTTGTACAACAAACTAATCTCTCTCAAATAACCTAAAATACAATCCTCTTTCACTCTGCTAAAAAGATCTTCCAGCGTAGCTGCTCGATAAAAAGTATCTCTTACAGTCTTAAAATCTATGCAGTCTATGAGAATATGTTTCACCGTGAGATTTTCATGGCAAGGTATACACCTTGGAATCGGCTCCTGTTTTAGTAAATATTCATGAGTTAATCGTGTGTGACCGATCCTACATCGTCTAATCATGGCCTGGTCGAAACGTTTATGACTGTTCAGGTGAGTATAACCAACCGTTTTTTTGAACTCGTGAAGTTTGTTATTATCCATAGTATCCCATAAAGATTGAAACAGCTTTCTTACATAAGCGCAGATAGATGGTCTGCGTTCCATTGTTTTGCAGACACAACTAGTCAGTGAAATCGGACGATAATTACCAGGGTCTGTATGGTCAGGACCAGGCTTTGGCACTGGTATAACTATGGCAGTGTGCCATGACGGAGGAAATTCTTCTCTATACCAAAGTCTATTGAATATTCGTAATAGGATTTCTAGAGATGATTCCGGTAGATGTTTCAAAAACTGATAATGAATATTATCAGGGCCTGCAGCAGAATCATGAGCTTTCGTTAGAGAAGCACGAAGTTCTTCAATTGTAAACGAAGCGTTATAGCCTTCATGGTTACCGGAGGTGAATTTAATTTCATTTTTCTCTTCTCTTTTTTGGAAACTTTGAAATTTAGGTACATAATTTTCTGATGAAGTGTTTTTGGCAATTGTTTCTCCTAATTTATTTGCAATTTCTACTCTGTCAGTAATCACCTGATTTCCATCGTTGAGATGATGAACGCTTGACTTGGAGCTTTTACCTTTTATTCTTTGAATCATATTCCAAACTTTTGTTATTGGAGTATGAGTATTTATCTTAGAAACATACATTCTCCAAGAATCACGTTTATTCTGTTTCATGGTTCTACAAGCTTTTGCTCTTGTAACTCTGAGATCTTTCAAATTTTCAGGATTAGGATGTCGGCGGAAATCGATATCGTTCAGCCTTCTTCCTACATTTTCTTGCTTCTTTACAGTCATCATTAAACCAAGGTTTCTTAATATGTGCAACTCCTGAAGATGTGGGAATGGTTTGGTTGGCAATTTCTATCAACATATCTGAGAATAGCTGTATAGGATCTGAAGCATCAGCGAAGGAGACTGATTGTAGTTTTTGTGAACAAAGCTTTTCAAACTCGGGCCAGTTTGCTTTCTTGAAATTAAACCTTGTGAAATGAGGGTCATCAGCTGAATGAACAGCTTTTAGGACAGTGGGAAAGCGATCATTTCCACAAAGGTCATCATTATAGGAGCTACTGCATTCTATATGTTTCAATTGATCATGGCTGATATAAAGATACATATATATGGGCATTATTGAAAATTGGAGACTTCGCCCATTCGGATTTAATTTCTTTTGGCCACCATGGATAAACTTGCATAACTTATTTCACCATGCCGATAAGCCGGGTCTTCATCTTAGGTTATCCGATAGACGAATGATATATTCCCGTTTATCTTTTAGATATCTTGGGAAGACGGTTGTTTTAGGGATTAATGTCTGTGAAAGTCGCCGGTTGTCTGCAGGCCCGACCTGTCTGTCAATCAGAATTCTAATCATATTACGTTTATCGGGCTAACATAAAGGTCAACCAATCACAACGTGCTTGTTTCGCCAAGACAAAAGTGCTGCATGTGTTATAACCATGCATACAGTGTACAGCTAGAATCAGTTCACTTACTTTGCTTGTGGGAGAAGTACACGCAAGAAAAAATACTCGCGTTTCGACATGTTGGAGTGAGGAAACGGCATGCTGTTGGATTTGTTTTCAGAAATAATCGAACGGAACTATTGTGCGCTTATATGTATCATATGGGTCCCAAAAGAGCACAAAAATTGAATTATGTGTAAATTTCAGCAAGGAGAAGTTAAACATGTGTATTCAATTTCTTCGCCACCCAGAGTGTGCGGTACTCGGATATGGATAGTAAATTAAGGCCGCATTTGTGACTAATTTGATACAGGACAGTATGAAGTTTTACTTCTGTTTCATATTTCTGTAAATTATATTACATTGAATTGTGTAATATTTCTACGTGTATAACCAGTCAATCACGTGGCTTATTTTATACGTTGTATTGTCCTATATATTACATGGATTCCTCGTTTCCATCTTATGCTGCAGGGTGACTCATGATTCCTGAAACGACGAAGTAGAAATCGCCAAGTGGAGCTTTCTAACCAATTCATTGTAGTTTGTATTGTATGAAATAAGCAAAGAAACCCCACACAGTTTCCTTGCACTTGTCGTGTTATGCCACATATTACACACACACATTATGCACGAGAGCGTGTTGAATGATCAAAATAAAAATTAATTACCTACACACAATAAAACCATATCGCATTTTCAAATTTGCATTAATTTGCAAAATGAAAGATTACTATTGATAATATTTAAATGAGATTAAACTGTTGGTAACTGAAAATATTTCCAATATATTAACAGCGCAGTCATTCCTTAACATTTGCATATATTTGCAGTATTTACCAAACTGGTTGCAAAAGTTCAGTTTTGCCATATATTCGCCGACCATATAAAATGGAATGGCATACCCGTATAACCATCAGTGAAAGAGATAAACTGAATATTTGCTGTCATCGAAATATGCATATATTTACCAGACGGTGAAATAACTTATAATGCTCCATTTGGTTTTCTTTACACTCCGGATGAAATTAGATGAAATCTTAATATTTGCAGTGTATGAGAATTACTATTTCATGATGTCAAATCTTAATATTTGTAACATAAAAGAATTACCTTCTTATGCCGTTTAAAATCATAATGAACCAGTATGAGACGTACCTCTTGGAGGAAGCCGGTTGATGGAACTTCGACAATGCATTTCAATGATAGGTTAAATTTAAATAAATATTCATATATACAAATACTTTGTCATACCTCTCGAATATAGTCAAGAGGCTGATTAAATTTGATTAAATTTAAGGCAGTCTTGCCATAATTGGTTATTTTACATTTCCTGCTGTATGGAATATAATTTAATACTAAATATTCCATACCTGTGACCATACTATTTTGGGTAAATGAAATATAGGATGCCATATCTATAACATATATCCCGTAAATGTATTTGTCATCTTGGCCTCTCCAAGCTGCACCCTACGGATCATACGCCATGAAACACAAACATCCACACTAGAAGGCATCCATGTAAAAAAGAAGTGCAAACAGTGGCCTCTCCCATTGATAAGCAATACATTTCCCCAGTACGTGAAATCCGCCTTTTTGTGTAGTGATGGGACTCGAACCCACAATCTTCGGCTCCGGACGCCGACGCCTTATCCATTAGGCCACAAGGCCAGCTGGTATGCACTGTTCTGTACTGTTTGACCATAGGCCCCTATGTCTGGATGCCGCGAATTTTGCTGCAAAAGCAAGTTTCCATTCTTATTTCTATTCATGCGTGTCAAAAGTCATTTTGCTGTTCATGAATTAAACCGATACAAATGTTGAAACATTCCGTTGTCATTTGCTTATTTTATTCTGTGCAGAGTGTTTTTATTACCACTACGAGAGATCATTTATCGGATTTTTATCACACGAGTTTGATAAAACCCATATTGAACAAGCTTTTCAAGCTAACGAGTTTTGTATCTGTTTTATCAAACGAGTATGATAAAAATCAGATAAATGACTAAGATTATAATGAATTATTTCTCACGTCGCAAATATCTTAGTTTCGAAACAGAATCGAAAGATAATTAGCAAAAACTGCGGTATCACATAAGTGTATTACATTGATTTTGTTCGCTGTGATGCGAGAAATTGTAATGTCAGTACGCGTCTGGCTTGGCACGACTCGGTTTTGCTGGCGAAATATTTCAACTTGTTATAAAATATTTTATATCTACCTATTCTATATCAAACTTTATCTCTGTACAATTTCAACCGAGACGACTCGGGTTCAGAATGGCTTAACTGTCTAAACCTATTTAAAGATTCTTTATATTCTCTGTTATTATCCAAACCCGATACACTGCACCAAATCTTTCAAAGAATTCGCTATTTCCGCACCCGCCACCTTAAAACAGTTTTCAACGGTCAGTGGCGAACGAAGCATTCCGAACACAAAACAACGACCTTGGTGGGACTCGAACCCACAATCTTCGGCTCCGGAGGCCGACGCCTTATCCATTAGGCCACAAGGCCAGCCGATAAATATTGCTGCCCAACTGACCATCAATCTTGTGTACTGTTTGGCCATAGGCCCCAATGTCTGCTTGCCCAAATTTTGCTTCAAGAGTTAGTTTCCAATCTCTTTGGTATTTATGAGTGTCAAAACTCATTTTACCGCTCATAAATTAAACCAGCACAAAAGTTGATATATTCCGTTATCGTTTGCTTATTTTATTCAGTGTCGAGTTTTTTTTGGAATATCAAGCATTATATAAAGAGATGTATTGATTATCACCACGAGTGACCATTTATCGGATTTTTATCACACGCGTTTGATCAAACCCATATTGAACATTACAAGCGTCTAGTCCGTCATTCATAATCCAGCCGTCGTTCATTAGAGAATATCCGCGTCCATAATCCAAAGACCTATTCCATTTTTCATATAACAGTATTAGCACCAAATTCAAAAAGACAATCATAGTATACAAAACATAGGCTTGTTTCCTGCAAGAGAGAAGCGGTCAACAGTTTTCAATGATGCCGGCAAGACATCATGATGTTCCAAAAATATCAAATCCGTATCGCTGATCAGTATTCTTAATACATAATATTCGTCGTAAAGTCGTCATCTAAAGAATGGTGTATCTCAGTCACGCTTTGATTGTGACTGTTCATATGAGTACCATGAGGTTCTTGAAGTACATGGGTTCATACGGCCCCTAGCCCCGGGCTAAGCGGAATTAGACACAAGTTACGAAACGTAGCGCCATAGATCTTGCACGCTACGTTCGTATTTTGCTATCAGCATGCGATATGTATCGCCAAATTTGAGAAACTTTGAGTGTAGGCGCTTGGTGGAATAGCCCTGTTTTTCAAGTTTCTGCACCAGTGTTTTGTGACGTTGATTAAAATCGTCACATTTAACACTGAAAGCTTGAGTTTCATATGTGTTTTATCAAACGAGTGTGATAAAAATCAGATAAAAGACCGCGAGTATGATGAAATATTTCTCGCATGACAATATCTTAGTACCGGTATATAAATTTCGAAACAGAATCGAAAGGTGCAATACACCTTCGGTAACATTTTAGTGTATTGGGGGAGATTGGGGATACAAGCCGTCTTAACTCATTTGTCAAGGACAGGAAGCAGATTACATTATTATCAGCAGAAAGCCATCAACCCCATACAAGGCCTGTATTGATTACAAGTGAAAACTATCTTTAGTAAAAAATTAGGGGCAAAAAATTGTTTTGAGCAGTCCAAGTAAATTTTTAGGACTGAGGATTACAGTTGGTTATACCAAGTTTTCAGCAGTATTTCAGTGCATGCTGTTTTGTTACTACTGAAAGAGAATGGACAAAGGTATAATTTATTTATGTCGATTTATTTTCCCAGATGTATGTATTATTTTTTTTCATAAAACGAAATATATCATGCACCCGAGGCGCTTTGGGACTCGTTTGCTGCGGCACACTGGGACAATAATAATAAAATTGTGAAATTTACTTTAATCCTAAAATGCTATTGAAGTGCATTATCTTGTTTTCTAGATAGTAGTAATTGCTAATCCTATCAAATAAGATGAGTTTGACGGACACGTTCAAAGTCAAATGCTTTCGTTAGCATGAGAATCACACAAAATATTTTTTCCTCAAATTTGATCTTGGGAAATATTTATGTAAAGCAGGGGTCTAAAATTGCAACTAACTCAACCATCGCTGTCGAATCTTCTAAACTCAAATGAAACACGATAGTATATACTTGAACCACCCCCGCCCCTCCCCCGCACCCTCCACTCCCCTCAACACATGCGCACGAAGGTGTAGTCTAGCCTTGTGAACACATGTACTTACACTGCATGGTGGGATCTTGGTGTATCCTCTGTGAACAGCCCAACACCCCATTCACTGAAAGCACAAATGAACATAAAAATGTACCATAAAGCTGGTGAAACACAATGACAGTTTTTGGCTATGTACCTTCAATATTCAAATGCAACCCCCATCCTTAACCGCATAGAGTTCCCGTCTAGGGTTACCGGAATGTACAACATATTTATTAGATTTAATAAAATTCTCACTTTCATTCTTGAGCAGAGCTTGCAGGGATAGGCGTTATATACAGTTATGTTTCCGGGTTTCCGTTAACTCTTGATCTACTGTCCTAGGTAAAATCGAAGACATGTAAATTTTGGCCCTTGGGCAAATTCCTTTGACTGTACTTATCAGATTATAATATTCCGCTTCCATCTCTGACAAAGACTGTGTAGAGGCTATGTTGTTTGTACCAACATGTAGTATGGTTTTACTGCAATAAACCATACTAGCCTGCTTCCTCACTACAACTGCAATTGAACGGGAAATTGTTGCTCCCGGATGAGCCATGATAGTTGGGTTTAGACTCTTGTCGAGTTTGCAATGCTTGGCAATCATGCCGTCAGATATAAGATACCATTCTGAAAGGCTTCAGAATTTAAACGATGGCCGATATCACTCGTTGGCACATATGTGCTGATGAGCGTGACCCCATGGAATCCCACTTTAATCCAAGATGGATTACACAGGTAACTGAAAAGCAATCTCAACTGTCCTCTCATCAATGTCAAGGGAGTCAAGCTTGAAGTCGAGTCCTTGGTCGGACAAGAAATGTGTAAAATGCTGGCGATGGCAATTTTGGATAATGCAGGTAACTGAAAAGCAATTCCAACTGGCCTCTGACCGATATTAAGCTACTCTCTGAGTTCGAAGTAGATCGATTCAATCTTTCTCGAGTTAATTGTCCGGATCAGATTCAACTGCTGAAAATCCAAGATGACTGCGGGTCATCTTGGATTATACAGGTAACAGAAAAGCAATCCCAATTGTTCTCTCACCAATGTTAAGACAATGTCCAAGTGTAAAGTCGATCGTTTCAATGGTTCTCAATTTATTGGTCGGACCAGAAACGTGTAAAGCTCCAACTGCTGAAAATGCAAGATGTCTGAAGGCGGCCATCTTGGATTACACCTGTAACTGAAAAGCAATCACAACCGTCCTCTCACCGATGCCAATACACTCTTCAAGTTAGAAGTCGACCAGTTCAATCATTCTTGGTTTATTACCCGGACAAGATCCAAGCACCTAAAATTCAAGATGGCTGACAGTGGCCATCTTGGATTATGCAGGTAATTGAAAAGCAATCCCAGTCGTCCTCTCACAGATGGCAAGGTACTCTCCACGTTTGAAGTTTATCGGTCCAATTGAGGACGCCCGGTGTCCCCCCATCTATGTGGCGGGGGACAAAAAGTGTCCAATAAATCGGCACAAACTTGAATTTCATACTGTGTATGTTGCCTGCGTTTCAACTAACTCCACTATCTAACCGTATTTTTTTTTACCATTCTTCATTTAAGAAGATTTTTTATTCAAGTTGTAGTCTTTCCTACAGTGTTATATATTTGGTCATACATGGTTGCCTGACCAACCTGCAGACGCATATTCGCAAGAAGTCTCCAATAACCGAGCAGTCATGCTACACTGTAACTCAGGAATGTTCGGCACGGTTTATTATTGCAGTGGTGTTTGGTCAAATCACAGTTAAACTTCACAAATTGCAGCTTGCAAAGAAGAGGAAAGTCAGTGGAAGGCCTGTCCATGTTGGCTATATAAAAATTGTCTTTCATACATATTCAATTTACTCTTTTCATTTTTGAAGACCCTCAAAATTGGAGTTGAAAAAGATTTGGTCGCCTTTTCAGCTTGTCAGCAGTTTACATCTGATGTGTGTGTGTGTCAACACTGTCTGTCTCAGGAATGAATCCGTCATAACTCCATTTTTATTTAACTGCGTATAATTTTCTTCACAGCATCAATGCCTTCCAGGGAGTCCTGTGATCGCTTCGTACAACTTGTGGACGACTCCAGCGTCAAATGGAGTTCGGCTTGGCTAGTTCGCTCTTCGGGGAGATCGTTAAATTGCCATTGCTATGTTTGCTGCTCTTGTTGTTGTTAGGATTTTGCCAGCAACAGCTGGTTCTTCACCATAAAACCTAGTAATGACGCAATGAAGATGGTTTCGCTTCCGTTGACTTTCCATGACGTTGACAGTCACAACAGATGACAAACGATAGTAGAACACACGACAAGAATCTGAATAATTCTGTAATTCAGCCATTTTCTAGTGTTTTGGAAAATTACAAGCGTCTGGTCCGTCATTCATAATTCAGCCGTCGTCCATCAAAGAATATCCGCGCCCATAATCTGAAGAGCTATTCCATATAACAGCATTAGCATCAAATTAAAACAGACAATCATGGTATACATAAACATAGGATAGTTTCCTGCAAGAGAGAAGCGGTCAACAGTTTCCAATGATGCCGTCAAGACATCATGGTGTTCTAAAACTATCAAATCCGTATCACTGATCAGTATTCTTCATCTATAATATTCGTTGTAAAGTTGTCATCTAGAGAATGATGTATCACATTTTGGTTGTGACTGTTTACATGAACACCATGAGGATCTTGAATTATATGGGTTCATACGGCCCCTAGCCCCGGGTTAAGCGGAATTAGACACAAGTTACGAAACGTAATGCCATAGATCTTGTACGCTCGTATTTTTGCTATCAGCATGCGATATGTATCGCCAAATTTGAGAAACCTTGAGTGGAGACTCTCGGTGGTATAGCCCTGCTTTATAAGTGTCTGCGATAAGGTTTTACATTTCACACAGGATCTAACAACTGCTATCAGGCCGGATATCTATACGCCATATGCAGGTCACACTGGAATATTACTGTCCAGACAGGAATAGTTTACGATGTCGAAATTATAATCATCTCTTTTGTCATAATGTCTACGAGAGAGAAGGCCCGCTTCATTTTTATAGAGATAGAGGTCTAAATATGATGTGCCGTTAGGGCTAACCGTAGTTTCCTTCAAATCCAGTGAAGGTGGATATATTGTGTTACCAAATTTCACAGATATTTTTAGCCCACCATCACCAGATCTAGTTTTGCAAGATACCTTTTCTGGTCCGATTCGAAAAGCCAATATGGCCACCAGGCGACCATCTTGGATTTCTCCATGAAACTTTGTTATCGCGACTTCTCAGGAACTACTCCATGGATCTTTGTCAAATTTGGTACACAGGTTCCCCTTGGGTTCTAATTGTGCAAAATACCTTTTCTGGTCCGCTTCGAAAATCCAATATGGCCACCAGGTGACCATTTTGGATTTCCCCATGAAACTTTGTTATCGCGATTTCTCAGGAACTACTACATGAATCTTCTCAAATTTGGTGCACAGGTTTCCCTTGAGGTCTAGTTGTGCAAGATTCCTTTTCTGGTCCGATTCGAATATCCAATATAGTCACCAGGCGGCCATTTTGAATTTCCCCATGACATTTTGTTATCGTGAATTCACAGGAACAAATGTTTCCCTTGTGGTCTAGTTGTGCAAGATACCTTTTTGGTCCGATCCCAAAATCCAATATAGCCAATTCCCAGGAACTACTTCATGGATCTTTCTGAAATTTGGTACACAGGTCCCACATGGGGCCTAGTTGTGCAAGATCCGATTCGAAAATTCAAGTTACGCTTCAAATTAATACGGTATTCCCGAGTTGTAACGTTGCATCACAAGTGTCGGCGGATCAAACGGTGGGGCATATTCTATATATTGAGTATAGGGAATATGCATACCTTCACCTTATATCTCAAGGAGTTCAAATGATTCCGAATTAAAATGTATTTCTTCAGATTTTAAATCAGTCTACTTTAGTCGATGCCGTTGCAAGTGAACAGCCCCACCGTTTCGTCTGCCAACGGGTCGGCTACACGAAGGGACGTCACTTTTGTGACGCAACGTTACAACTCGACAACTGTAGACTACTGCGTGTTTCGATCCAAGGGAGATAATCAGGATTCAGACACTTTCAATGTTTCAACATTACGGCACGGACCCTATCCCTTCGGTATTAAGTTGTGTACCATCTTACTATTTTCCAGCATGGTATCTTGAAAGAGATATCTCAAACTAGCCCAGTAAACAGATCCGAATTAGCGTTCGTTCCTAAGTATAACATCTTAGGTATGTTTCATAGACCAAAGTGTCAAAGAGATTTGTCTTCGCTTCCGGTGTAGCAATAATGGTTGTCCCGCAGTACTGGTTGTGCGAAGGACAACCTGTACCTGGCAGTGGTTGTCGGGGACACCCAGTTTCAGGTATCAGTTGTCCTCTCGATACATATTACTCTTGTACATGTTGTAATGCATTATATATTATATTTGCCTCCGGACAACCATTCATGGGGGACAACCTGTCTTATTACAACAGTGTCAATATTAGTTGCCCCCCATGGCGTGCTGTCCATCGTATTATCAGACAATCTAGGTCACGGTATAAAGGTGACAAATTTTCAGTGGTTCGGCATCTCTCCCAAGTGGTGCAGGGGAAAGAAGCGCGGTAATATGGATGGGCGGGTTTCCAGTAAGTTGTGAGTTCGAATCCCATCAGCGTCACATTATTTTTTTTATTACGGTACATTATCATATTTTCCATGCTAAATTTTTCACGGATCATTTGTGGATTAATGAGGCCAGGTGGACATTAAATTTTGATGCTATATTTTTGTTACATATATTTAAATGTTCCTATTGTTTAGTTCAATTTTGCAAATATATTTGGCGTAGGCCCTATTATTCGTCAGTTTCTTCCGATCATAGTCAACAGTGTTTTTGTTGAACAACAACATATTTCGCTCTCAAATTAATCCACGTAGGCCTGCAGAATAAGGTGGAGGCAAACTAACACAATTCCAATTTTGAAATAGACACTGTAGGTACAGATGTTGCGGCATTTTGTATTGCAAGGTGGTTGTTTCAGGTTAATCAGATGGTGTTGAATCCGAATCTGCTTGTTATTATATTAATTTTATATACTGAAACATAAGAACTACAAATTAACCGTAATGACCAAGTCACTTGAGCATTTGGTGTCAAGGCCGTCTTCCCCGCGCCCCCCATCCCGTATATCATATCTTCATAGCCTCTGCGAAACGACAATTTCTGCAAGAAATATTGAGTTTTTAAGAACGAAATCATTAACGATGACTATACTGCCCCCCCCCCCTTCCCCACTTTCCCTCCCCTCACCGTTACTCCCCATTACCCTGAATACCGATATGTTTAACCATTTCCGTTAGGAGGTTAAACTTGGCCAGATAAGGTAACAAAATTAACAAATGTTCACCCTAATGGCGTCACAGTGAAGTCATCTTCCCTGAAAGTAGTTTTAAATCTATTTTAGCCAAATTTCGTTATAAATATTTATCGTACCCCTTGAGCTAGGGACTGAAACCTGTGTGATGACGTCACAGTGACGTAAAAAAGGCATTTTTCATTTCATCGCAAACACTGCATGATAAATTAGTAAATCAAATAGTTTTGGTCCACTTTTCCTTGCAGAAAAGCACAGGTTTTGAAGAAAACTGACGAAAACATCACTTTTCTGATATCCACATGGCTTCCATTTTCAATGGCTCAAAAAGACCCCAATATGATAAGCTACAAAGTTACGGAGTGTCAGCTCTCAAGTATTTATTGTTCCGGATAGAGGATAGAAAGTTTGATACGAGGGCCCTGATCTCACTGACACTCATGTGAGACAATCATGGGTCTATTGAAAATGGCGACCATATAAGGTTTGACATTCCGTTTTAGCCGTATCTTTTATAAATTATTGCCTGTTTCTGCATGGCATCGCCACACAATAATTTTTGCAGGAAAATTGAATGAACTCAAAATTGCAAAAATCTGTTTTAAAAATTCGGCCCTAAAATTCACTTGGGAATTTGTGAAATTGAATGTTTGATTACGTCATTGTGACTTAATCACAGAGACTGTTTCATATATAATATGCGCGCTTTCAGCTTCTATTAAGCCAAAGAGGAATTAAAACTATTTATATGGGTGAGTACGAAGAAAACAAGAGAGCTGAAACTTTCTGACTTTCCTGCGAATCTTATCGCCGTCATTTTGAGACCATTTGCATGATAGTATGTGCAAAGGATCATGAGAAAATGACCGTAACAAAATATCCCCATAAAATTGGGCTTTCGGTCATTTCCGTTCATTTTTTCGTATTTTTCTTGCCTAAAACAGCCTAAAAGTAATTTATGTTGCGAAAACTAATTATACTCTATCATATGAATTAGATTTTGACATAAAATATCGATTTTTTTTGAAAATCAGTCCACAAAAATGAAGTGAAAAATGGCTTCCGAGAAAATGACGTCACTGTGACGTCATGATGGCGACCATCTTGAATTGTTTAGCGTTTCATTATAGAGTTTGGCTCAAATATATAGTATGGAAAGTTTCAGCCCTCTACCCCGGCCAAGATATAACGAAAATGAATGGGGCTTTGAAATTCCCCCACCCTCCATCCTCCAAATCACCCAGACCTGGTAGGGTTAAAGCAATTCAACATCGGCCACGCATACTATCATTGCCTTATTGGGCCACTTTACATGCTGAGGCCTGATACTGGACAACTATTCCCAGATGATGGACAAACCTTAATACGACTTAGTTATAATCGCGATAAAACCTGGACAACCACTTCTATCGTCGGACAACGTATCCCCGGATGTAGTTGTCCATGGACAACCTATAATAGTATCAGTTGTCCCTGGACAACTCACAACAGTATATGTTGTCCATGGACAACCTGTCCCAGTAATGGCTGTCCGACGGACAACCACTAACCAGGACAACGTTCATCTTCACACCGGTACCCAATGATAACACGTGCAAAAAAAAAACGAAGACGAAGGATCCTCCGGAAATTCACTTTCAGACTAACTTTGCTCATTTCACTTTTACTATAGCAATCGACATCAGGTACAGTTTCTAGAAATCTCGAAAATCCTGAAACTTATAAAGAGAATAATATCTTGGTGTTTTCCAGTGTCCCTTTTCGACCTTTTTCGCTCAAATTCGAAATTCTGCAAAATTACAAATCAATCGTTTGTTCTTAGTAACAATGGACAAAAATTAAATTAAATGGCTTAAAATTATCGGACAATGGTGTGCGCCAAGATCCTTCATGATCTCTCGTTAATGAGAAATTCAAGCGACTCTATAGACAAAAGCATCCCATGAATGATTTCCCTGGTATGCAGTAGAGCTAAAGAATACTTTATGGCTTCTGACATTAATACATCCGCGTTCCGGTTTCTTGGTCAGTTGCCATCATATAACATGGTGAGTTGGCATTATATAACATGGTGAGTTGACATTGTATAACATGGGGAGTTACCATTATATAACAGGGGAGATTTTGGTTTACTGTTACACTCACTCATATAGTGAAAGTCAGTTTGGCTGGTGGAAGAAGCTGGAGTACCCGCAGAGATTCACCGCCCGTCAGCAAGTAACTGGCAAACTTTCACACATGCACTAGCTGGGCTCGAACCCGTGCCGGTTCAGGGTTATGAGGCTAGCAATTACCAAATGTGCGCCTTAGACCACTCGGCCATCGAGAGCCCCTATATAACATGGTACGTTACCATTATATAATATGGCGAGTTACAATTATATAAAATGGCGTGTTACCATTATATAACATCGGGAGTTGCCATTATATAACATGCTGACTTGCCATTAAATAACTTGACGAGTTACCATTATATAACATGAGAGTTACCATTATATAACATGACGTGTTACCATTATTTAACATGACTTACCATCACATAAGATGACGAGTTACCATTACATAACATGGGGAGTTAGCATTAAATAACATGACGAGTTACAATTGAATAACATGACGTGTCACCATTATTTAACATAGCGAGTTACCATTATATAACATGACGTGTTACCATTATTTAACATGACGATTTACCATGTAACATGAGTTACCATTACATAACATGGGGATTTACCATTAAATAACATGACGTGTTACCATTATTTAATATGGGGAGTTACCATTATATAACATGATGTGTTACCATTATTTAACATGACGATATACTATTACAAAACATGACGAGTTACCATTACATAACATGGGAAGTTACCATTAAATAACATGACGACTTACCATTAAATAACACGACGAGTTACCATTACATAACATGACGAGTTACCATTACATAACATAACGAGTTACCATTGAATAACATGACGTGTTACCATTACATAACATGACGAGATACCATTAAATAATGGGACATTTTAGCATTATTTAAATGGCGAGTTGCCATTATATAATATGGCGAGTTACCATTATATAACATGACGTGTTACCATTATTTAACATGACGAGTTACCCTGTAGTATGAATTACCATTACATAACATGGGAGTTACCATTAAATAACCTGACGTGTTACCATTATTTAACACGGGGAGTTACCATTATATAACATGACGTGTTACCATTATTTAACATGACGAGTTACCATTACAAACGATGTGGTGTTGCCATTATTTAACATGGGGAGTTGCCATTATATAACATTACGATTTACCATTAAATAATGTGATGTGTTAGCATTAATTAACATGGCGATTTATCATTATATCACATGACGTGTTACCATTATTTAACAAGAGTTACCATTACATAAAATGGGCAGTTACCATTAAATAACATGACGTGTTACCATTATTCAACATAGGGAGTAACCATTAAATATCATGACGAGTTACCATTATTTAACATGACGAGTTAACATTACAAAAGATGACGAGTTATCATTACAAAACAGGGGAGTTACAATTAAATAACATGACGTGTTACCATTACATAACATGGAGAGTTACCATTAAATAACACGACGTTTTACCATTATTCAACATGGGGAGTTACCATTATGTAACATGACATGTTACCATTATTTAAAATGACGAGTTACCATTACAAAACATGACGAGTTACCATTACATAACATGGGGAATTACCATTACAAAACATGACGAGTTACCATTACATAAGATGGGGAGTTACCATTAAATAACATGACGAGTTACCATTACTGAACATGATGAGTTACCATTATATAACATGGCGAATTACCGTTATATAACACGGTGAGTTACCATTATATGACATGAGGAGTTCCCATTATTTAACATGACGAGTTGCGATTATATAATATGTTGAGTTACAATTATATAACATTTATAATAATTCTGAACAGAGCGATAATGGAGAAGCATTTATCTTAACTCTGAGCAAATCATCTCCAGAAACAGGTAGTTACCATTATATAACATGGTGAGTTACCAGTATATAACACCTTAAGTTACCATTACATACTATAGTGTGTTACCATTATATAACATGATAAGTTACCATTACATTACATGATGGGTTTCCATTATTTAAGATGGTGAGTTACCATTAATAATTTTTATATTAATTTTGAACAAAATAACTACCGATATGGTTAACTTACCCTTATATAATATTCATATCGGCTGTGAACAAAGTGATTCCAAGAGCCGACATTTAAACTGCCTTCGACGAATCTATATTTGGAGACAAGTTAATCATATATCCAATTTATTTTGATTCTGAACGAAATAAGGCAAGAGATAGGTAAGTTACAAAACATTTATATTAACGCTGAACAAAAGAACTCAAGAGAGAGGTAAGTTACCGGTACCATTACAAAACATTTATATTAACGCTGAACAAAAGAACTCAAGAGAGAGGTAAGTTACCGGTACCATTACAAAACATTTATATTAACGCTGAACAAAAGAACTCAAGAGAGAGGTAAGTTACCGGTACCATTACAAAACATTTATATTAACGCTGAACAAAAGAACTCAAGAGAGAGGTAAGTTATCGGTACCATTACAAAACATTTATATTAACGCTGAACAAAAGAACTCAAGAGAGAGGTAAGTTACCGGTACCATTACATAACATTTATATTAACGCTGAACAAAAGAACTCAAGAGAGAGGTAAGTTACCGGTACCATTACAAAACATTTATATTAACGCTGAACAAAAGAACTCAAGAGAGAGGTAAGTTACCGGTACCATTACATAACATTTATATTAACGCTGAACAAAAGAACTCAAGAGAGAGGTAAGTTACCGGTACCATTACAAAACATTTATATTAACGATGAACAAAAGAACTCAAGAGAGAGGTAAGTTACCGGTACCATTACAAAACATTTATATTAACGCTGAACAAAAGAACTCAAGAGAGAGGTATTTTACCGGTACCATTACAAACCATTTATATTAACGCTGAACAAAAGAACTCAAGAGAGAGGTATTTTACCGGTACCATTACAAAACATTTATATTAACGCTGAACAAAAGAACTCAAGAGAGAGGTAAGTTACCGGTACCATTACAAAACATTTATATTAACGCTGAACAAAAGAACTCAAGAGAGAGGTAAGTTACCGGTACCATTACAAAACATTTATATTAACGCTGAACAAAAGAACTCAAGAGAGAGGTAAGTTACCGGTACCATTACAACACATTTATATTAACGCTGAACAAAAGAACTCAAGAGAGAGGTAAGTTGCCGGTACCATTACATAACATTTATATTTACTCTGACCAAAATAACTCAAGAGATAGATTAGTTACCACTACAAAACATTTCTCAGGAAAGAGGTAAGTTACCATTGCATAACATTTATATTTACCCAGACCAAAATAACTTAAGAAATAAAGGTTAGTTACCATTACATAACATTTGTATTCACTCTGACCAAAATAACTGAAGACATAGGTTTGGTTACCATTACATAACATTTTATATTTACCCTCACCAAAATAACAGGAGAAATAGGTTAGTTACCATTACATAACATTTATATTTACCCAGACCAAAATAACTTAAGAAATATAGGTTAGTTACCATTACATAACATTTGTATTTACACTGACCAAACTAAATCAAGAGATAGGGTAGTTACCAGTACAAAACATTTATATTTATTCTGAACAAAATAATTCTAGGTTAGTCACTACTATAACATTTCCCAAAAGAGAGATAAGTTACCATTACATAACAATTATATTTACTCTGACCAAAATAACTCAAGAAATAGGTAATTTACCATTACATAGCGTTTATATGCACTTTGGACAATATACCTCCCGAGTCAGGCAAGTTACCATAGCGTTCACATTGAATCTTGTTTAATACTTTTATTCCAGCCAGGAGTATTGCGGTGAGTGTTTCTATTGCTGTGATAGTGTGTACCATTACACATGAAGCACTGACTGAACAAGATGTTTGTTTATATGGAAGAACCTCTCTGTAAATGCCAGGAGCACATTTTGACCAATCGTATCTCCATATTTATACAACAGAGCATCGCATTTTTTTTCAGGCTGATATTTCAGATATTTTAAACTTCAAGAAGAAGTAGGTTTGGGAGGTTTTCGGATTGAAAAAGAAACCCAGCTTGATTACCCAACCTGTAACCATCTCGGTCATCTATACGCGGTAAGACTGACCC
Source organism: Hanleya hanleyi (assembly GCA_036873755.1). Lineage (NCBI taxonomy): Eukaryota > Metazoa > Mollusca > Polyplacophora > Lepidopleurida > Hanleyidae > Hanleya > Hanleya hanleyi. Next base: position 32,551 of record JAVTVY010004857.1, read on the forward strand.
TGGGATCGTGTGTATCCATGTTCAGCCTACTTTCGGCAACTACAGGAGGGAATTTTCTAAAATCAATACCACGTGACTTCGTCAGCCAATCAGCTAAAGTCTACCGACGTAACCCCAACGTAACTCGCCATTTGCGAGTCATGTGATGAACTACTTGTTCAAAATTTCAGATTCACCACACCTCTTGGATGATACGAAAGTTATACATACCTATATATTTTGTAAGCCCAGGCAATATCTGTTTTAGAAGTGGTATGAAAACCTGTAATTTATCAGATTTCTCGGGTCTGTTCTCCGCCGGATGAAGGCCGAACAGAATCCGGTAAAGTACTGGATATCGCTCCGCGATAATGGAGACACACGATTCGCAAGCCGTCTTATGGATGGCGAAGTGTAGGCAAATGCTTGATTACCATTACACAAAAGGGAGTTTTTGCCGTATTAAGGTCACAAATCCTTTGTACGAGGGCGTTTGATGTTTTCTACACTCTAAGAGATCGGCCATATGCAACGGTTTGAATTAGCCACTCATTAGCCTATACAGGAGTATCCGTGTTTACACAGTTACCCTGTGTTTAGTCTAAGGGTTGGCCTCTTGAGCAATTGTACGACGTTTAACTGTGTCAATAAGCTTATACAAAAGTAACTTTATGAATCGTCCTACCCTGTATCTGACCCCGTACACGTCCTTCAATTAGGCCATCGGACGGATGGTTCGAAAAGTTTGAAAATAGAGAATCAGATTCCAATTAATCTTGGTCACAATGTCATGAATAAAATATCAACTCCTTTCAAAATTTAACTGAATACATTTTGTTTGTGTGCTAGCTGTCATTTTTTCGTTTAAGTAGGGCTTACGAGACCAAATTTCGAATTCTGGGTAGTGAGCGTATGCCCCAGTCTAGCCATTATGCACATTCTGGTCAACATATTCAATCTGAAATTAATCTTAGTCAATAATAACGCGAAAATATCAGTTCCTTTGAAAATAGAACATAACACGTAGGCCCCTACCGCCGTGGTTATTATGCGGAGTCCTTATTTTGTTCAGGTACACGACCTATGAACTCGGTGTGGGAGAACGTCCTGGAAATATTAACCTCCATTCAAGGCTGTAACAACAACTATCTTTGTAAACACACAGAAGTTATTTGCCTTATTAATATGAAATTCCAATGCATCCACTATTGGCCTACCGGTACTGACATCATAGAATCTGTAAATATAGACCGATATGTACGGTGGTGGAAAAGCACCATCTTCACTGGAATAAGCGACTTGTTCGACTGGCTCACACGACGTACTCCAACTGACCCGGGTAAGCCAGGATTTCGTTCGACTAGTTCGTGAAGTCATTAGAGTGTTAGACACGACACATCTGGAGAGTAACTACATGTTTGCTTTCACTTTCTGGAGAGTAACTATATGTTTGCTTTCACTTTCAGGAAATACCGAAAGTTGATGAGCGGCATAGAAGATTCGCGCGCATCAAAAATGTGACAATTTTCACTTTGACTATGATTGACGTTTAGTAGGCTACATATTTGATACTGTTTCCCGATAATGTTTAACATATTGGTCCACGTGCTACCGTGTGTAATTACTGTGGGCGTGAGTTTGAAATTGTTTTACCGAGCTAGCCACCTGATTGGCTATCAAGTGTAGTTTGAAATTCCCACGGGATTCATATAGCGCTGAATTCAGATATAATATTCCGTGATATTGTATCAGAGTGTACTGAGACTGACTAGTAACCCTCAAACATGATTACGACAAATTACCACTAGTTCTGATGTGTGACATCCGCTATCCTTTCGAGAATCGATCGGAGATGAAAATCATCTCCAAATTCTACAAAATTATATTGGACAAACAGAGTCACATGCCTTCAATTTCGGATGATTACTTTGCAGCAAGTAAAGCTCTCTTTGAATAAAAATGCCAGTAGTAGGTAGCCCGCATCCGTCACGTAAAGCTCCCCACTGCGCCTGCGCAGAACCTGTTTTGACGTCACAATTGGGGGAGATTGGGGAGCATTGGGGAGCTGTGAGATTATTGGGGATTTTGAAAATATGCAAATGAGAATGGGGGGTTGTGAGATTATTGGGGATTTTGAAAATATGCAAATGAGGTCAATGGGTGCATGTGCACTCATTGACATCGGTGTCAATGAGTGCACATGCACGAAAAAAAAAAAAAGTTCCGGCAAAAAAAAAAAAAAAATGTATTCATGCGCGGTGATGCGGTTTGGCCGTGGTTTTGGCGGTAATTCGGTCTCGGGAAAAAGCTTCCTCGGAGAAAAAGTAGTCCCTAGATAAAATGGTCCGATTGGGTCGAGTGAGGTATCAAAGTGAAGCTTAGGTGAAGGGGCATCTAATGGGCTGGGTATGGTTTCCCAATGACGATCACGTGATCAAGGCATGTCTCGACTTGTTCTGGGTTGTACAGTTCTGCCATACGGAGCATGGGTACTAGTATTTCAAATAAATTAATTAATTAATTAATTAATTTTAATTAATTACTTGTAAAATGGCGGTGTTTTTAGACGGGGCAAGGGAGCAAACGAGGCGGTGGGGACGTCACGGGGAGAAAAACCCTCACATTACCCTCAAAAAAACCTCTAAGCCATATAATAATAATAAACATAATCTATAGGTGTTGTACCATGTTAATAGGATCAGTCTAGCATCTGTACCACCCTAGGGTCGAGTGTTTATTGTCCCGTGTATCTCCGCAAGAAAACAACAAAGAAAATGGCGGCTCCAGGATGGTGCGGGTACGCCCTTTCCATATCACGGCGTCGACCGTAGCGCCATCTGCACACATTGACGCAAGGGAGACAACTCGTGTGGGCCAAGGATATGGAAATAGCCGTGTTGGAGCTAGGGGAGTGACTACTGGTCCAATGGGATCGAGTGAGGTATCAATGTGAAGCTTAGGTGAGGGGGCATGTAATGGGCTGGGTGTGGGGTTGAACTAGCGTCATTCTGCGCATGCGCGGTGACCGAAGGGTATGAAAATAGCCGTTTTGGAGCTAGCGAAGCCAATAATGGTCCAATGGGGTCGAATGAGGTATCAAAGTGAAGCTTATGTGAAGGGGCATCTGACTGGACTAGCGGCTTGGGCGTTGTCACCAATCTGCGCATGCGCGGTGGCCGAAGGGTATGGAAATAGCCGTGTTGGGAGCTAGCGAAGCCAATAATGGTGCAATGGGATCGAGTGAGGTATCAAAGTGAAGCTTAGGTGAAGGGGCATCTGACTGGACTAGCGGCTTGGACGTTGTCGCCATTCTGCGCATGCGCGGTGGCTCAAGGGTATGGAAATAGCCGTGTTGGGAGCTAGGGGAGTTACTACTGGTCCAGTGGGGTCGAGTGAGGTATCAAAGTGAAGCTTAGGTGAAGGGGCATCTGACTGGACTAGCGGATTTGAAATAGCGTCATTCTGCGCATGCGCGGTGGCCCAAGGGTATGGAAATAGCCGTGTTGGGAGCTAGCGAAGCCAATAATGGTGCAATGGGGTCGTATGAGGTATCAAAGTGAAGCTTATGTGAAGGGGCATCTAATGGGCTGGGTGTGGGGTTGAACTATCGGCATTCTGCGCATGCGCGGTGGCAGAAAACAGGCATTTTGGGTGCTATGTAGGGGTGTGTTTGGGTTAGAGATGGGCTAATCACGGTTCGAATGGGTCGTGTGAGGTGTCAAAGTGAAGCTTGTGTGGGGTAGAGTCAGAATGGTGTGTTTTTGAATGCAAGTCGCGTCAATCTGCGCATGCGCAGTTGGTTGTATTAAGTAAAGTGGCCATTTTGGGGCAGTACATGAAGGTGTTTGGGGTAGAGATGCACCGCTATGGGTCCGAATGGGTCGTGGAGGGTGTCAAAGTGAAGCTTGTGTGGGGTAGAGTCAGAATGGCGTGTTTTTGAATGCAAGTCGCGTCAATCTGCGCAGGCGCAGTTGGTTGTACTAAGTAAAGTGGTCATTTTCGGGCAGTACATGAAGGTATTTGGGATCGAGATGGGCTATTCACGGTTCGAATGCGTCCTGGAAGGTGTCATCTTGTAGTTCTCGGGGTGTACAATCCGATTTGAGGAATGTTCGCGTCATCTGTGACGTCATCGGTGACGTCATCGGTGACGTCATCGGTACGAGTAGTAGCGAAAGTGTACATTTTCGGGTAGTACATGAAGGTATTTGGGATCGAGATGGACTATTCACGGTTCGAATGCGTCCTGGAAGGTGTCATCTTGTAGTTCTCGGGGTGTACATTCCGATTTGAGGGATGTCCGCGTCATCTGTGACGTCATTGATGACGTCATCGGTACGAGTAGTAGCGAAAGTGGACATTTTGTGGGTGCGTGAGGGTGAGTTTGGTGTAGAGATGCACCATCCTTAGTCCGAATGCGTCGTGTGAGGTGTCATTTTGTAGCTCTCGGGGGGTGTACATTCCGAATTGAGGCATGTCCGAAGCATCTGTGACGTCATCGATGACGTCATCAGTAGGAGTATTAGCGAAAGTGAGCCTTTTGGGGCAGTGCAGGAAGGTATTTGGTGTAGAGATGGACCATCCGCGTTGTGAATGCGTCGTGTGGGGTATCATGTTGTAGCTCTCGGAGTATAGACCCTGATTTCAGGGATATTTATAGCATCTGTGACGTCATTGGTGACGTCATTGGTACAAGTTGTAGCGAAAGTGGGCCTTTTTTAGCAGTGAAGGATGTTATTTGGTGTAGAGATGGACCATCCGCGGTCCAAATGGACCGTGTGAGGTGTCATCTTGTAGCAACGCCCATCAACACCATTCTTAATGCTTCAACGCCCTGGTGAAATAGCTCAGAAGCTCTGATATTCCATGGAATTGTCACTAATTCTTCGAAATGCAGTGATGCCCGTCAACGCCCGTCGTTACACCTTAACACTCTAACATAACGCCATGATATAGACCAGAGAGAGAACAACAACGGCAACAACAACAAGGATGACACATGAGAGAACAACAACAACAACAACAAGTTTTTTTCATATAGTTTATTCTCCCCAATGTTACATCATACCCACGCTGGGGGAGCCGCGTTGGGTATATTTACAATTCAAGAAGATTCTTATCCAATCAGAGGCCACCATTTGCATGTTTCATATTCGTTCCTGTCCGTTAGATGTATTCTTGTTCAATCAGAACTCTCCATTTCAGAAAGTGCCATCTGGACCGTTTATTCTAATCATCGTCGGGCAGGCCAGGATACCGTTGAGGCAACATATCCTCAGATAGTTGTTTGCGCATTCTGAGTATCTATCAGTGCGTGGGTGAATACTTTCATCCGATGTGAGGTGTGAGGTGTCAAAGTGAAGCTTGTGTGGGGTAGAGTCAGAATGGTGTGTTTTTGAATGCAAGTCGCGTCAATCTGCGCATGCGCAGTTGGATGTATTAAGTAAAGTGGCCATTTTGGGGCAGTACATGAAGGTGTTTGGGGTAGAGATGGACCGCTATGGGTCCGAATGGGTCGTGGAGGGTGTCAAAGTGAAGCGTGAGGGTGTCAAAGTGAAGCTTGTGTGGGGTAGAGTCAGAATGGCGTGTTTTTGAATGCAAGTCGCGTCAATCTGCGCAGGCGCAGTTGGTTGTAGTAAGTAAAGTGGCCATTTTCGGGCAGTACATGAAGGTATTTGGGATCGAGATGGACTATTCACGGTTCGAATGCGTCCTGGAAGGTGTCATCTTGTAGTTCTCGGGGTGTACAGTCCGATTTGAGGGATGTCCGCGTCATCTGTGACGTCATCGGTGACGTCATCGGTACGAGTAGTAGCGAAAGTGGACATTTTCGGGCAGTACATGAAGGTATTTGGGATCGAGATGGGCTATTCACGGTTCGAATGCGTCCTCGAAGGTGTCATCTTGTAGTTCTCGAGGTGTACATTCCGATTTGAGGGATGTTCGCGTCATCTGTGACGTCATCGGTGACGTCATCGGTACGAGTAGTAGCGAAAGTGGACATTTCGGGCAGTACATGAAGGTATTTGGGGTCGAGATGGGCTATTCACGGTTCGAATGCGTCCTGGAAGGTGTCATCTTGTAGTTCTCGGGGTGTACATTCCGATTTGAGGGGTGTCCGCGTTATCTGTGACGTCATTGATGACGTCATCGGTACGAGTAGTAGCGAAAGTGGACATTTTGTGGGTGCGTGAGGGTGAGTTTGGTGTAGAGATGCACCATCCTTAGTCCGAATGCGTCGTGTGAGGTGTCATTTTGTAGCTCTCGGGGTGTACATTCCGGATTGAGGCATGTCCGAAGCATCTGTGACGTCATCGATGACGTCATCAGTAGGAGTATTAGCGAAAGTGAGCCTTTTGGGGCAGTGCAGGAAGGTATTTGGTGTAGAGATGGACCATCCGCGTTGCGAATGCGTCGTGTGGGGTGTCATGTTGTAGCTCTCGGAGTATACACCCTGATTTCAGGATATTTATAGCATCTGTGACGTCATTGGTGACGTCATTAGTACAAGTTGTAGCGAAAGTGGGCATTTTTTAGCAGTGAAGGATGTTATTTGGTGTAGAGATGGACCATCCGCTGTCCAAATGGACCGTGTGAGGTGTCATCTTGTAGCAACGTCCACCAACACCATTCTTAATGCTTCAACGCCCTGGTGAAATAGCTCAGAAGCTCTGATATTCCATGGAATTGTCACTAATTCTTCGAAATGCAGTGATGCCCGTCAACGCCCGTCGTTACACCTTAACACTCTAACGTAACGCCATGATATAGACCAGAGAGAGAACAACAACAGCAACAACAACAAGGATGACACATGAGAGAACAACAACAACAAGAAGTTTTTTTCATATAGTTTATTTTCCCCAATGTTACATCATACCCACGCTGGGGGAGCCGCGTTGGGCATATTTACAATTCAAGAAGATTCTTATCCAATCAGAGGCCACCATTTGCATGTTTCATATTCGTTCCTGTCCGTTAGATGTATTCTTGTCCAATCAGAAGTCTCCATTTCAGAAAGTGCCATCTGAACCGTTTATTCTAATCATCGTCGGACAGGCCAGGATACCGTTAAGGCAACATATCCTCAGATAGTTGTTTACGCATTCTGAGTATCTATCAGTGCATGGGTGAATACTTTCATCCGATGGAGGTGGTGGTCAGTTTAACCACGAAGAACGCAACATTGGTCATTATCTCCACTTGGTGTTACAATTCAAGAAGACTTGTCCAATCAGAGGCCACCATTTGCATCTGTCATATTCGTTCCTGTCCGTTAGATGTATTCTTGTCCAATCAGAACTCTTCATTTCAGAAAGTTCCATCTTCGGCCATGTTCGCTTTGAACCGTTTATTCTAATCATCATCGGGCAGCATATCCTCAGATAGTTGCTTGTGCATTCTGAGTATCTATCAGTGCCTGGGTGAATACATTCACCCGATGGGTTGGTCGGTCAGCTTGGTCACGAAGAACGTAACATTGGTTACCCTCTCCACTTTCCACTTGGTGTTGGGGCGTTGTTGTTGGGTCCATTCCAAGGGGTCCACGTTGGCCAGGTTCTCCAGCATCGTCTCTAGCGACGCCCGGTTAATGATGGTAAACGGTTGGTCAAATACCCGGATGTTACTGCTCGGGTAAAAGTATCGGACTTGATCTGTCTCCTTATGCTGCAGCACATAACCAAACGCCAGATTTTATTTGAAGGACGTTGCTTGGTCATTGAAGATGGCTTCCACGTAGCTGCCTAGACGGGCGAGGTCGGTCAGTCGAAAATTGTAGATATCTTGAATAGGGCGATGACGGTAGAAACAGTGCCGTATCATGGTCAATGGCGCCGATAGATGTCACTCAATGGATGGGCGCCCTGTAAGAGATCGCTAGGAACATTTATGGGCTCGTCCAGAAAATGTTCGATGTTATCAGGCGTATGACTCGAAACCGTAACGGAGGGGTCCGGCTGGATATCCAGGCCCTCCTGGACCGTGGGTATAGGCAGGCTCTTCGTCATCGTATCACCAGTGGCGTTCGTCTCTCCGGGTTCATCTTCACTGGGTCTGACCTTCCGCGGCTCCTCTTTAGTGGAAAGTTGTCGCCCAAACCGTAGAGACGGGGCATGCATCACACGTTGGTGCTGTCTAAACCGACTGGGTCGTTTGAAGAGTCGACCACAATCATTACATAGTACCGTCGCACCCGCGTGAAGTACCCTCTCATGACGCAGTAAATGATCCTCCCGATTGAATGACCGTGCGCAGGTTGTACAAGTATACCGAGCATCGTTGTGGATGGAGGCCTCGTGGCGTCGTAAATTATTTAGACGAGTAAACAGCTTCTGGCAAGTTGTGCAAGTGAACATCTTGGTGGTTGACAGAGTGTCTGATGAAACGTCCAGGCCGCTTCCTTTTTATAGCACGCTAGCTGGTGATCTATTTTTAGCACACTCAGTTCAACTATCCCCAAGTCGAGGGCCGAGCCGTGACATCTTCGGTAACATCCGTGTATCTTCGGTCACCTCCGTACCGTCAACGATCAACATGTAGACATATAGAGTATGTACGGCATGCTATGGTATTCATCAGTGCATGAGTGACGCATTCGGCCGATGGGAGTGGTCGGTCAGCTTGGTAACGAAAAACGTAACATTGGTCACACTCTCCACTGTCCACTTGGTGTTGGGGCGTAGTTGTTGGGCCCATTCCAAGGGATCCACGGTGTCCAGTTTCTCCAGCATCGTCTCTAGCGACACTCGGTTAATGATGGTAAACGGTTGGTCAAATACCCGGATGTTACTGTTCGGGTAAAAATATCGGACTTGGCCTGTCTCTTTATGCTGCAGCACATAACCAAACACCAGATTCAATTTGAAGGCCGTAGTTTGATCTTTGAAGATGGCTTCTACGTAGCTACGTAGACGGGTGAGATCGGTCAGTCGGAAATTGTAGATATCTTGAATAGGGCGATGACGGTAGAAACAGTGCCGGATCATGGGCCAATGGCGCCGATAAATGTCACTCACTGGATGGTCTTCGTGTAACAGATCGCTGGGAACATTTATGGCTTCGTCCACGAAGTGTACTTTGCCCGCCACGTCGTACAAAATCTGGCCCAAGGTCTTGTCGTCGGAATTTGACTGTTGAATTAGGGCGACATCATCATCATCGGCCCTCGTGCGATGGGTGGGAGTTCCCCCTGTTTCGATATTGATGCCTACAGGCTCTTCTATCTGCAAACGTGGCTGCGGAACAGGGTGTCGTGTGCGTTGGTGTCGCAGCAACTGACTGGTCAGTTTGAAAAGCCGACCACATTCTTCGCAAGGACGCTTGGGGACTTCATGGCGTGCACGTGTGTGGCGCTGTAAATGATCCGGGCGCTGAAACGACAGTGTACATATCGTACAGTTATACCGGGCGGTTCCTTCGTGCTTGGTAGCCTCATGGCGGCGCAAGTCGCGCAGACGAGTGAATGATTTCGAGCACGTAGTACAAGTGAACATCTTGGTGGTTGACAGAGTGTCTGATGAAACGGCCAGACCGCTTCCCTTTTATAGCACGCTAGCTGATATCATGTTCGGGCACTTCCGTGTCTCTTGTCAAAATACTCGCTTCTGATTGGACGAGAGCTCTGTGACGGATTTTAAATACTCGCTTCTGTTTGGTGTACGTCG
>JAVTVY010004858.1:0-40236 GCA_036873755.1 Hanleya hanleyi
GAGTGGTTTTACAACTGATATGGAACTGGACATGTGTAGATGATTATTACTGAAAGGATTTATTGACCTGTCTTGTGGAAGAGAAAGTGCAACAACAGTGATGCTGATTTATATTTATCACAAAAAATATGAGTTCGTTTAGGGTTACAGGAAACCTAAAATTCATTTTGAATGACTGTAGGTCCTATAAATAACTGGGAAGCATTTGCATGTCATATAATTTTTATTCTGTCTATTGAAATCAGTTCCAGCATAACAAATGGTGGATTTGGAAAAAAAGCTGAAGAAAATAATTTAGAGAGAAAAAAAACGCAGGATGTTGTATTACATGACATCACATTTTTTTGGCCTAATATTTAAGTCATTTTAGTCTTTCAAGGTTCGGTTTAAAAGCATTTGGAGGCAATGGATTGCTACACACCTAAAATTAAAGAATATTCTGTCAAATGGCATACCGGTACTCTCTATCCCACATTTCAAAGTCTATTTATAACAGTGTTCATGGTACTGCAGAGAAAAACATGTGACTCCACATTCATTGGAAGCCAGTTCATGGATCAATTCCGTCTGATTCACAATCAGTCCATGTTATACTCCTCTCAGTTCAGATATTAAAGATTCAGTTATTTTAATATTTTCTATGTGCTGCTCCCTGTATTATTCCATATATGAAGGCCTGTATCATTCAGTACTCTGTTGTTTCTCGAAAAATCATAATGTAAGAGTTAATATGTCCAGTCCACATTGAAGAGAGCATGGGTCTGCATTTTCAAAATGTCTTCTTTTATTTCTGTTTCTCTTCACTTCCGGTATTTCAATCTTCAAGCTGTAGAACAAAACAAATGTAAGTTATGATATATCTGAAAAATCTTAACTGACCCATAGAATCACATCAACATAGCAAGTATACTTCATTCTACCTTTTAAAGAGCTATTTTTTCACTGAAGTCATCTAAATGTCTACTTCACAATTGTCCATATAAGTTGTAGTGAACCCTAGCTACCGTTTCTCAATGTATACAATTACAAATTCATCCGACATGTTTGAAGGGTTCAAGGTACATATAATCTGACATTCCAAAGAACCCTAAAGTCACCATATGAAGACAATTTGATCACTTACATTCTATTTGGCCATGTATAGGTGAACTTGTTTGTTCCTCAGCAATATGTAAGCTTAAACAATACTAACTATGCACTGAATAAGATATAATTATTTTTAGCACATAACTAGTGTACTAGTATTACATACCAAGGAAAACAGATTATTTTTATCAACTTGTGAGATACATGTATTCCCCGAGAAATTGTAAATAGTTCAACCAAACTTGAAAGGCTGTGGTGAAATGAGTGATGAATGTTAATTAATATGGATGTAAAACCATTTTTTTTACAAACATGCTACATAAATGATAATAGATTTTTTTCCCTATCCAAGATAAATTACCCAAATTTTGCTTGTGATGATAGCTTACATATTGATCTTCTACATTGAATTCTTCAACATATTTTGGGACTGAAACTGTCATTTTCTTGTTTTGTGAAAGATAATCTGTCCATGGGGTAAGAAAATTTAACTCATAAATTTTAAAGATTTTTACCCCATGAACCGATTATTTTTCTTGCAATAAGAAAATGACATTTAATGTCCTAGAATATTTTTAAAGAATCAGAATTAGTGATTCTAATACATTAAATATTGAAGGTAAATCTGAAAGCTAGCAGTGTAAATAACTTTGGGGTAATTAGTTAGATATTAATTATTTTGTTTTTAGAAAACCATTCTTTGATGTGTAGTTATACATTTGTTCAGTGCCACCCACTGAATAAATAACAAACTCATCTTAAGCAATTGCTAATTAAAATTAGAATGTATCTTACTTTCAACTCCTCCACATATATGACAGCCAGTGTTCAGGTTTGAACTTTCCCTCCAAACTCAATGGTGGTTTTAGGTTCTGCAATATGAGAGCAAGAGCAAGGGCGTAGGCAAGGGGGGGCTTGGGGGGGCTTGAGCCCCCCCAAATTTTGACGGCCGGCAAAAAAAAAAAGAACAAAACAAACAAACAAACGAAAAAAGGAAAGAAAGAAAGAAAAAGAAACCTAACATAGCATATAAGATCACGTATCTTATTCAATTATTACAGGAGAAGTAAACTTATCACCGCCAGTGCATACCATTAGGCCTAAAATAAGATTGCAATTGATCAGTGATCAAAGCCATAGATTGACGATTTCGGGCTTCAATCGAGAATGGAATAGTGTGCTCCAAATCCAATCAAATGCCGCCTATTTGGACAAAAAACATCAAAACTTCCGATGAGGAGAATTTTTCGTAACTTTTTCACTACAAACTTATTTTGTTTTTCAATTGAGATCCCAGAACTTCTTTATTCACAAACAAGAGATATACAAACTCTCAACTACTTTTCATAAAGAAACCCTAGAAATAAACCTACTGTCTTTCCCAGATAATAAATCCCAGACGTTTTTGGTGATATTTCGGAGAAAATTTATCGTACAGCATTGAAACTTCACACAGTAAACTAAAAAGCCCGAATTGTATTTCTGTCTTTCATTAAAATTTGTTGAGAACTGACCAAAGTCACCGATACCTACCATGTTATTTTGCGGCCACGATAACTTTGATCTGCCATTGTTAAAACATGCGAGCTTGACGTAAAAAGTCAAAAATATCTCACAAATTTCCCATCTAATTTTTGTTTTCGCGATTTATTGAGAACTACTGGAGGGGAATAAATTTAGTATTTTTTTTTTATCTACTGTGTGAAGTTTCAATGTTGTCGGATAAATTGTCCCAGAAATATCGTCGGAAACGTCCGAGACGAAACGTGCTCAGACACGCGCTGCTATCAGTGCACGACAGTATTGTCTAAGGATTAACTTGAAATATAGTGCAAATCTGAGACTATCATTGCAGTGATCGTCTTTGTTATGAGACATTTTGGGATAAATCAAAGTTCAGTTGTTACAACGTTATACTACTCCGATGCTCCCAGAGAGTGCCAATTTACCATCAAGTTTCAAAAAAATCCTTAAGCTGCGAGGGGGGATACCCCCCTCTCACACTCTCCCCCTCTCAAGCCCCCCCCCCAAATCTGACAACTTGTCTACGCCCTTGAAGAGTACACATGATTTGTGTATTAAAGGACAGGTTCAATTTTGATTTGTTTGCGCTAATGACATAATGTTTATAAAATACCTTTCATATTGCACATGGCGATATGATGTGTAGAATGAAAGTGTATTACACGAGAAACAGTTCAGTATATGATGTACGTATCAAAATGTAGTAGGCCCACATGTATCATTTTCCACACAGCAAAACTACCATTCTTAGTTGATGTGATCTTAAAAAGTAATTGGATCAGCTTGATTCTGTTTATACATGTATAATGGGAAATCATGGCCTCAAACTTTAACAAGCACATTTTTTTTTTTGTTATAGCCATTGAACTAATTTACATATTCCGTATACAGTATCGCTGAATTTTTATCCAAGGTAAACTTAGTCTGCAAAATCATATATCTTGATATCATCTATCAAGGCCCAAAGAATTCATCATTGCCAATGCCTGAGACAAGTTCAGATCATAAAACTATTACATATTTGTATATTTGTGTTTGTATATATTGCGCACAGATATATCAAAGAAATTAGATCTCTGGAAAACTAGGTGATTTTAGACTTTCTCATTAGAATTATTAGATATGGTAATTAAAAACATTCATCTTTTGTTACTTCACCTTAATAAGCCAATTCGATCATCAAAAAGTTGGACTGTGGCGTTGCCTCAAACAAATCGGCATCACAAGTCACTGTAAATTTAAATGAAATAATTTAATTTCTTCACAGATTAATATGTGAATCACAAAACCCTGAAATAAAATCAAAATATTGAAATTTGTGTGTGGGGGGGGGAGGGGGGGGCTGGAGTAATGGGAGCTAATTGTTGATATAATTTTAATTTACTGAATATATATAGGCCCTAGATAGGCAGTAAAAAATATATGAATATGAATAATATAATATATAAACGGTTGCAATCCGATTTTGGGTGAAATATTTTAACAGAATGACGACTGACAATGTGAATATCAACACGTGCGAGACTGTAACCTGTAAAACACACCAATTCAGTAACCGCACCCTTTGCCTTTAAATTGGTGCTCAACTTGAACTACTGAATGCAACAACAAATGGAAGGTCTCAAAACAAGCAGGGATATGTACTTTATAAACACCCAAGTTGAGCTAATTCTGAGTCGTCGGATAATCTGGTTTTTAAAACATTATTTACCCACTATTTTACAGCATTTCGTGCCAAACTTGCTTCACAATGGCGCCAAGACGGGACACACTCATCGCACAAAGTTGTCAATATTTTTACAAATACATCAGCCCCTGTCCTATTTTGTACGAGTTAACTAGTCATTGGCACCCATACTCTATAAATATGTTCATGTTCAAGCAGAAACCACAAACTGAAATAGTAAAAACTGACATAAAAGACACCAACCTGCTGTTGCAATGTTGACAACTTCTGCGTCTTCGCAAGTCACGTGATTCGGCTCAAGGGGTCAAGGTCGCGTCAACAAAATGCCGGCCAAGGCCTAACCCTATATGCAGCGAAGGATGACGTAGCGTAAGGTGGGTTAGGTATCCAGACTACCAGCACAGGAGAGTTCCAATTGTTGGAGGGGATGTATTCAGGATGTATTCATCCGCGGTGATGCGATCTGGCCGCGGTTTTGGCGGTGATTCGGTCTCGGGAAAAAGCTTCCGCGGAGAAAAAGTAGTCCCTAGATAAAATGGTCCGATTGGGTCGAGTGAGGTATCAAAGTGAAGCTTATGTGAAGGGGCATCTAATGGGCTGGGTGTGGGGTTGACATATCGGCATTCTGCGCATGCGCGGTGGCCGAAGGGTATGAAAATAGCCGTTTTGGAGCTAGGGGAGTCCCTAATGGTCCGATGGAGTCGAGTGAGGTATCAAGGTGAAGCTTATGTCAAGGGGCATCTGACTGGACTAGCGGCTTGGGCGTTGCCACCATTCTGCGCATGCGCGGTGGCCCAAGGGTATGGAAATAGACGTGTTGGAGCTAGGGGAGCCCCTATTGGTCCAATGGGGTCGTATGAGGTATCGATGTGAAGCATTCGTGAAGGGGCATCTGATGGGCTGGGTATGGGTTGAACTATCGGCATTCTGCGCATGCGCGTTGGCCCAAGGGTATGAAAATAGACGTGTTGGGAGCTAGGGGAGCCCCTAATGGACCAATGGGGTCGAGTGAGGTATCAAAGTGAAGCTTATGTGAAGGGGCATCTAATGGGCTGGGTGTGGGGTTGAACTATCGGCATTCTGCGCATGCGCGGTGGCCCAAGTGTATGAAAATAGCCGTGTTGGGATGTAGGGGAGCCCCTAATGGACCAATGGGGTCGAGTGAGGTATCAAGTGAAGCATTCGTGAAGGGGCATCTGATGGGTGGGTGTGCGGTAGGAATATCATTCTGCGCATGCGCAGATGCAATGCGGAGGTCTCGTCCAATCAGAAGCGAGTATTTCAAATCCGTCCCAGAGCTCTCGTCCAATCAGAAGCGAGTATTTTGACCCGGTGCATTATGGGACATATCCAAGATGGCGGCACGTATGTTCAAGATGGCGGCACATCTGGTGTCGAAAACTGGCCATTTTGTCGGAATGTGGTCACCAAGTGTCGAAAACTGGACCCTGTATGGGTCCCGCTCTACGTGTTGGAGCCAGGGGAGCCACGAGTGGTCCAATGGGGTCGAGTCAGGTATCAAAGTGAAGCATTCGTGAAGGGGCATCTGATGGGCTGGGTGTGGCGTTGAACTATCGGCATTCTACGCATGCGCAGTCTGGCCGTAGTATAGAAATAGACGTGTTGGGGTGTAGGTGGGCCCCTCGTGGGTCGATGGGATCGAGTGAGGTATCCATGTGAAGCCTAGGTGAGGGAGTTACACTAGGGTGTCGTTTCCATTCTGCTGCGCAGGTCACGTGGGGGTTGTGACGTCACTTCCGGGTTTTTCACTAAAAACTACCTCCAAACATGGAAGAGTTCCAAATGTTTCCCCTTACACGTCCGTATGTTCAACCGCCGGGACCTTTTCCCGCCCCGCCCCGCCCCGCCCCGCCCCGCCCCGGTCGCAGCGCGCGCGCGCGTCATCACCGGCAGTGCGCGCGCGCGCGCGGAGTATTATACAATCGGATAGCGGTTGTCGTGAATAACAACAAGTTCAGCAATGTTTATATATTTTATTATCCCCAATGTTACATCACACCCAGGCTGGGGGAACCGCCCTGGGTATGTTTAGTATGTTCGCAGCAAAACAAACTGAAATATCAAACATCGTGTTTTATTATTTAACGCACCGTCACATTAGGTACAAGGGTTTACTGAGCTCAATTCAACAATCAGCATGTAGACATAGAGAGTATGTGCGGCATGTTATGGTATTCATCAGTGCGCGGGTGACGCATTCAACCGATGGCGGTGGTCGGTCAGCTTGGTCAGGAAAAACGTGATATTGGTTACCCTCTCTACCACCCATTGTATGTTGGGGCGTTGACGATGTGCCCATCTCAAGGGTTCCACGGTGTCCAGTATCTCCAGCATCGTCCCTAGTGACCTCCGGTTAATGATAGTGAACGGCTGGTCAGACACATAGATATTATTGCCGGGATAATAATACCGTAACTGGCCCGTCTTTTTGTGACGTAAGAATTTGATCTTTGAAGATGGCTTCCACGTAGCTGCGTAGACAGGTGCGGTTGGTCAGTGGAAAATTGTAAATATCTTGAATATGGCCATGAGGGTGGAAACAGTGCCGTGTCATGGATCAATGGCGCCGATCGATGTCACTCACTGGATGGTTGTCCTGTAAGAGATCGCCCAGAAAATGTTCGATGTTGTCAGGCGTATGACTCGAAACCGTAACGCTGGGGTCCGGCTGGATACCCAGGCTCTTCTGAACTGTGGGTATAGGCGGGCTCTCCTTCATCGCATCACCATTGGCGTTCGTCTCCCCGGGCTTATCTTCACTGGGTCTGACCTTCAGCGGCTCCTCTTCAGTAGGAAGTTGTCGCTCAAACCGTAGAGACGGACCATGAACCAAACGCTGATGCCGTCTTAACTGACTGCGGCGTTTGAAGAGTTGACCACAATCCTCGCATGGACGCTTGCGTCGCCCATGAATTGAACGTTCGTGGCGCAGTAACTGATCCTCCCGATTAAATGACCCTGCGCAGGTTATACAAGTATACCGTGCATCGTTGTGGGTGGAGGCCTCGTGGCGTCGTAAATTATCTAGACGAGTAAACTGACTCTGACAAGTTGTGCAAGTGAACATCTTGGTGGAATCGCCCAGAAAATGTTCGATGTTGTCAGGCGTATGACTCTGTACCGGGGCATGAATCAACCGTTGGTGTCGCAGCAACTGACTGCGTCGTTTGAAGAGTTGACCACAATCCTCGAATGGACGATTGGGTGGTCCATGAATTGAACGTTCGTGGCGCATTAACTGATCCTCCCGATTAAATGACCGTGCGCAGGTTATACAAGCATACCGTGCGCCGTTGTGGATGGAGGCCTCGTGGCGTCGTAAATCTTCTGGGCGAGTAAACTGCTTCTGGCAAGTTGTGCAAGTGAACATCTTGGTGGTTGACAGAGTGTCTGATGAAACGGCAAGGCCGCTTCCCTTTTATAGCACGCTAGCTGGTAATCTATTTTTAGCACACTCTACCCCAAGTCGAGGATCAAGACTGGTGTACTGGTGTACGACTGAGCCGCATTGCGCGCGCGCGCATGAAGACCCTCATACATACCTCAATGCAGGCGCAGACGCGAAGTGCCCGGATGTAAAAATGACGTCACTTCCGGTTTGGGTGAATGGAGCGTGACCTTTGGACATGTCCAGACTTGTCTGACCGCCATTGTTGGAAAATGGCGGCTAATGGCGGAAGGTGGCCGCCATTGTGGAAAAATGGCGGCTAATGGCGGAAGGTGACCGCCATTGTGGGAAACCCCCACAGACAGGTCACTACATGCATTCCTATGATGTTCACGCATAATAAAAAGGATTGACCTGTAATCTGTGTTGTTGTTGTTGTTGCTCCCTTTTTTGGACTAACCCATCAGAATAGTACGTATCACGGACTACACCCGACGTCTAGGCGCGCATGTGTGACTTGGTCTATAAAACACGTCTCTCTAGATCCTACACCTTCATTTCTACGGTTGCAGAGCCATGGCGGAGATCCAGCCCTATGCGACTCGCATTTTACAGCATGCCACCGTGGTGAATTCATTCACGGGTTACCGAGCAGTGGTCCGGTCCATGTTTGCAGATG
This sequence comes from Hanleya hanleyi, assembly GCA_036873755.1. Lineage (NCBI taxonomy): Eukaryota > Metazoa > Mollusca > Polyplacophora > Lepidopleurida > Hanleyidae > Hanleya > Hanleya hanleyi. The sequence goes on from JAVTVY010004858.1 coordinate 8,386, forward strand.
GCGACGACAACGAGGGACGACGCCAGATCCTGAACGAGTTCACAGAAGCGGTCCTCCACAGACTGCACTCGATGGAGAGGCGTGCCATCACTCACCACTACTGGACTATGACAGCCATCCTTGATGCTCGGGCTATGAACCAGGAGCGCTCACGCCGGAACCAGCGCCGGCTGGTTGGCTTCATACTAGTCTGTGCCCTATTGACCCTGGCGCTGTGGTATTGACACTATAAATACGAGGGTCAGGCAGAGTGTGTGTCATTCACCGTTCGACATTGGACCAAGCATGTCACCCGTCCTACGAGCCATCCTGCCCCTTACACCCCGGGTGGGGTTACACGTCTATGAAGATAAAGTCACCCTGGTGGAAGACCGTGGAGTTTGCTGGTCGCCCGCTGAGACCGTATCGAATACGGTGACGCTACACCGTGACGGCTGGACCAAATTTAAACGGGTGTTGAGCGGCGAGCTCGATGGACACGTCATCCACATAGACAATGCCATCTACGTATACCGTGGACCCTTCTTCCCACGTCTGGGCCGCTACCAAGATGCTACGCGAAGCTTCACCCTAGACCCCGATCTGTGGACAGCCTTGGAGAAAGTGGTGTCTATCGTGGACCAGCTGTTTACACCGGACGAGCGGTCATCAGACGAGTTGGAGTGGGCTCGTGCCCTGAGAGAATCGGCGGCAGAACCCCATGAACAACTACATGAACCCGACGACGACGATGCCATTGATTACCCGGCTAGACTCAGTCAGCCCAGTGACATGACCACCTGATCCTTTTGATCTCACGGGGTTGTCCCTATAAATACGGGAGACAGTCAAATCTGGTACCATTCACGTACTGACCATGGCGGAGCATATGATACTGGCGTATCTCAGCTTGACCCCCGAGGTTTTCCTGCACGTGTATGCGGATAAGGTCGATATCATGGAGGAAGTGGTGGGAGACACGGACCCTACACAACCGTGCCCGGCTCACATTCGTCTGTCCCGGGAGGGCTGGACCAAATTCAAACGGGTGTTGTCTGGTGAACTGGACGGCGACCTCATCCACTTGTGTCACGATGTGTACATCCGACGCGGCCCTTTCTTTGCTCAATTGGCTCGGCTAGATGGGGGTACAGTGCATTTTACCCTTCACCCTGATTTATGGTCTGCATTGGTAGATGCCGTGGTAGATGTGGATGAAGTGCTTATCAAGCGGTCATCAGACGAGTTGGACTGGTCATTTACCATGGACACTGTGAAAGCCAATGAAGAAAATCAGAAAGAAACTCCGACCCAAGATATACCCGTTATAAATAAACGATAGAGCCAGGGTCCATCATCATTGTGTCACCGTGAAGCGCTGGGAGAAGGTGTTGGATAACTTATACTACAGTCCCGACAGTCCGGCGGCCTATAGTGCATTGTCGGCTCTCTATCGAGCGGCCAAACCCCAGGGGATACAACGTGCCCAAGTCCGAGATTGGTTAAGAAAACAAGACACCTATACCTTACATCGAGCTGCCCGTCGCCATTTTCTACGGAACCGGGTCATCGTGGGAGGAATAGATGCCCAGTGGCAAGCGGATTTGGTCGATATGAGCGCCTTTGCCAAACACAACGATGGGAATCGGTATATCTTGACGTGCATCGATATCCTATCCAAGTATGCGTGGGTGGTACCCATCCGGACGAAAACGGGGGCGAATCTCATAGCGGCGTTCAAAGACATCTTCAAGACCGGGCGCAAACCTTTGTATTTGCAAACCGACGAAGGCACGGAATTCCTCAACAGACCGTTCCAAGCCTTTCTGAAAGCCCAGAAGGTGTTTTTCTTCCATACGTACAACGAGACCAAGGCTTCCGTGGTGGAAAGGTTCAACAGGACATTCAAAGGCCGTATGTATAAATATTTCACCTATAAGAATACAAGGCGGTACATCGATGTTCTCCCGAAACTGGTGAGGGGTTACAATCGAGCCTATCATCGGAGTATAGAGAGAGCGCCCATTACCGTGACCCAACGCAATGAAGCCCAAGTCCGGCGTGTCTTGTACCCCAGGCCATCGCAGCGAACGACGAAGGCGGTGTACAAGGTCGGGGACCCTGTACGGATCAGTAAAGTCAAGGGCAAGTTCGAGAAAAGTTACTTGCCCAACTGGAGCGATGAGCACTTCCTGATTAAATGGCGCCTACCCCGACAGCGGCGAGTCTATGAACTGGAAGATCTTCAAGGGGAACCGTTGCTAGGGACGTTTTACGAGACGGAATTACAGCCTGTCGTAAAAACACAGCAAGACTACTACACGGTGGAGCAGATTTTGAAAACGGAACGTCGACGTGGCAAACTGTTTCATTTCGTGAAATGGCAAGGTTGGCCCAGTTCCTTCAATTCCTGGGTCGCTGCCAACCAGGTGAAACGACTATAAAGCCAGACACCACTGCCGTCCTCCTTCATTCCACGTCCGACCACAGTGCTATGGACCAACAGCAGCTGCCTCTGAAGACAGCGTCTCCCAAAACGCGCAAAGCGCAAGTGGGTTTTGTGGTGATAGTGCTAACCCTGCTGAGTGTGTTGTACGGAGGTGTGTTTTACGACGTAGCCTATGTCAGCACGTTACTTAACCAACTGAGAACACCAGCCACCAGCGAAACCGGTCTACAGAGAGCACCAGTCGTATCGAGCCCAGTCACCACCACCACACCCCGTGTACAAGCCACGTCGAGCTCCACACCTACACCAAGAACACCCGCTACGTCTCAAGACCCACCGGATTTCATCCCTCACAGTGAACAGACAACGACCACCGACGTTGTACCCACCCCCATCATCATCCCTGACAGTGTACAGACAACGACGACCGACGTTGTACCCACCACCACTCCAGTTCACTCGTACCAAATTTACAAGAGCGGGTTACCACGACAACGGATACACCTCGAACCATGGACCCCCGTTGGCAGCATCCCTTCACGTGTCTCATCGCAGGACCGACGGGTTCCGGCAAAACGCACTTCGTCAGGAAGCTCCTTCAACACGCCGACAGCATGATCACCCCACCCATTGCCCGAGTCGTGTGGTGTTACGGAGAATGGCAGGCAGCGTATGCAGCAATGCCCCACATCACGTTCGTGGAAGGCCTACCCAACCTGGCCGATTTGGAACCCGACACCTTGGTGGTTCTGGATGATCTCATGGCGGAGACGGATGCGCGGGTCACCCAACTCTTTACCAAAGGCAGCCATCATCGACGGCTCAGCATCATCTACATTGTGCAGAATCTGTTCAGTAAAAACAAAGAACATCGGAACATCAGCTTAAATGCCCACTACCTGGTGGTCTTCAAAAACCCGAGAGATACCACTCAACTGCTGCACCTGGCGAGACAGATATATCCCGGCCGCACACCGTTTGCGTTGGAAGCCTTTAAAGATGCGACAACCCCTCAGCACGGGTATATGCTCTTCGACCTCAAGCAAGCCACCCCCGACCACCTTCGACTACGGACCGGCATCTTTCCAGGAGAGACCCACCACGTGTACTTGCAAAAATAATGTAAACACACCCACTGTGGCTCCCCCAGCTGGGGTCTGTGTGTGTGTTTGATGATGGAGATAATAAAAAGAATGAATACCACAGCAGGGTTATGTTCTCTGAGGTAGATAAAATGAGCAGAGTTGTGGGTTCTGGCATTAGTTGTACATGATGTCTGCGCGAGTACGGAAGCACGCTCCCACGCTCCGTGTATTGAAGACGGCCCCACCCGAGTTGGTCCGAACCATTGTACGCGGTGCGGACCCTGACCTTGTACGCTGTCTGTGCGAGATCGGGTACAATCTGTTAAAAGGCAACGTTCCACTGACTCCGGCTCAGAAGACCAAGTTGGCCAAGCATAAGACAGGTCTCCGAACCCTAGTCCAGAAGCGGGTCCCTCAAACACAAAAGAAAAAGGTGTTACAGAAAGGCGGCTTTCTCGGGGCCATCTTAGCACCGTTGGCCGCTTCCGTGTTGGGTCCAGTATTGGGTGGACTCTTCGGCCGACAATGAACCACACGAAAAAAATGGTCCTCGTCGAACCACGATTCCTTCAAAACCTCCAATCGCCCTACCCTGTCCCACCTACGGTGAAGACCATAAACACCCTCGATGGAGAGATGCAACAGATCTTACAGAGACCGGGGTTAAGCGACAGTGAGAAACTACAACGGTACAATGAGACGCTTCAACGGTACATGACGTACATGGACCAATACAAAACCCTCTCTACTCCAGCACCACCACCACCACCACCACGTGACAGACCGCCGACCTCAGCACCGTTCGAACAGCCGGGTGGGGTACCACCCACAGCCCCACAGTGGGTGGAAGACGAAGTCCTGAAGAGTGTACCTGCCTCGTTCAAGAAACAAGCTGGCCTGGTATTACAACGGATGAAACAGAATCCTAACATGACTTGGAATGATAAAGGCGAACTCCTGGTACAGAATCAGGTGGTCCCCGGGTGCTGGAGAATGACGGATTTAGTGAATGATCTGATGCGTCAACGCAGGTCGCACACGGATCCTCGAGGATGGGAGGTCTTCGCTCAAGGCTTGAAAGACATGCATGTACCACAGGAATTGGTGGGGAACCCCCAGCGCTGGGCCTTTATGCAGCAAACCCAGCAATCGCCGAGTGGCCCACTACCTTCTTGGGAAGCCGACTGGGAACCGGAGTCACCCCCCAAAACTCCACCACCATCACAACGGGCACCTTCTTTTCAAACATTTAAAAAACCACCCTCGATCAGGACACCCCACATCTCCAGAGCCGTGACACGTAGCAAATCAACGCGACGAACACGACGCCGGACACAACCGCCCAAGGTCTGGAACACCTATTAAAACCAACAGCAGCAGCAGGACAGCTCAGTCGCCATGTTTTACCTCACCCTACCCAGTAACAGTTCGCTGGATGTGTTTCCTGACAACACCGTGGCCAAGTATGTGACTCAATTACCACAACCGTTACATTTACCTGGCCGGTGGGAATGTGGACTGGTGGATATTCAGTACCCTTACTCATGGTACAACGTGCGAGCCAATGAAGTGTGGTACGAGGTGACCTACGAAGGCAAAAACACCCGACTCACCCTGCCCGAAGGCCAATACGATACCCCCAAGGTGTTCATGGGTGGGCTGACAAGACTGTTGCATTATAAGGCTCTACGGGAGGTCACGAATACTTCAAAACCCATCAAATCCTATCCCTTCAAGAATCACGTGGACTTCGATTACAACGCACACAACGACAAGGCAGAGCTTATCGTCTCCGGCAAGGCGAGTGTCGTACTGAGTCCTGTCCTACAGCAAATGCTGGGTTTCGATCTAAAGACGTTCGCTGGTCCCACCGAACACCATGGCGAGATGCCGATGGATATGAAGTCGGGTATGTACGGACTCTACGTCTACTCGGACGTGGTGGACAACCACATCGTGGGCGATATCAACACACCTCTGTTACGGGTAGTCCCCATTAAAAAGACGTATGGAGATCAAGTCACCCACAGTTTCACCCACATGCTCTACTTGCCCGTACGACAAACCGACATCAACACGATCACGGTGGATATAAGAGATGACACGGGACGACCGGTGGCATTCGAACGAGGAAAAGTGGTGCTGACACTTCATTTTCGACAAGCACGTGCTCCCCACTTTGCATAATGAAAGTACCTTACGAGTGCGATGCACGCAGCTATATGGACTATTATGCCCAACAGGCCGGGGGTGGCTTTCCGGTCTTTAGCGGTGCACGCATGCAACGAGGACATGGGCTAGGGAGCATACTCGGCAGCATCGTCAAAACGTTCCTGCCCTTGGTGACGCGTGGGGTGAAAGCAATGGGTAAACAAGCGGTACGCAGTGGACTGGAAGTGGCCGGTGATGTCTTGGGGGGTACGGCACCCAAAGAAGCCTTGAAACGGCGGGCCAAAGAAGCGGGAGGCGTCTTGGTGGCCAAAGCACAACGCACCGTAGGGAATAAAAGAGCTGCCCCACCGAGACCACGCACCAGTCGACGACCGACCCAGCGACGACGCACATCGAAGAAGACAAAGGATATCTTTTCTTAAAACATGTCCTTGATCCACGCCGAGTCCTGCCCCTCCACCAACAGTGAATTTGATTTGTGGACCGTGCCGCCCACACAGACCAGTGCCGAACAAGGATTATGGGTGGAGCATCTCCCGCTCTCCAGCATCAACGAAACCGGGCCCATCGAGTTCACCATCAGTAATGCGGATACGGCCTATGTGGATTTAGCCCATACATACTTGTATGTGAAAGCCAAGGTGGTCAGTGGGGATGGCAGCAGAATCGTCCAAGCTGCAACGGTGGGCCCGACGAATCTCTGGCTGCACTCGATGTTTCAACAGGTGGATATTTTTCTCAGCGACAAACTCATCAGTGACTCCACCAACACGTACCCGTACCGAGCCTACATCGAGACACTGTTGTCGTATGGCCGAGAGGCTAAAAAGTCTCAGCTGACAGCCGGTTTATTCTACCAGGACACACCCGAGCACATGGACACGGTGGACAATGTGGGATATAACAAACGGAAGGCTTTCACTGCGAACAGTGCCTCGGTGGATATGATGGGTCGACTGCACACAGACATGTTCATGCAAGACCGGTACCTCTTGAACAAGATCCCCATCAAAATCCGGCTGATACGGGCGCCTCCGACCTTCGCCTTGATGGCCACTAACGTAGACGGGCATGCAGCGGACTATAAGATTGTCATCCAAGAGGCAGTGCTGTATGTCCGAAAAGTGAAACCGAATCCAGCCGTTCAATTGGGACACATGAAAGCCTTGGAAACAAAACCAGCCCAGTACCCTATCCGACGTGTACAAACCAAAGTGTTCTCTGTGCCTGCTGGAAATATGGGCGCCAGCAAAGAAAACCTGTTCCTGGGGGAACTACCCAAGCGATTTATCCTGGCCTGTGTGGAAAATACCAGTTTCAGTGGAGCCTACCCAGAGAATCCGTTTGACTTTCAACATTTCGGCATCAATTTTGTGACCCTGCATGTGGATGGACAACAGGTGCCAGCCACGGCCTTAACACCGAACTTTGGGCGCAGGAATTTCATTCGAGCCTATCAGAGCCTGTTTACAGCCACCGGTGAAATCAACCAGGACGAAGGGAATTTCATCAATCGGGAGCACTACGCGAACGGATACACGTTGTTCTGTTTCGATCTGACCCCCACCTTAGAGAACGACCATCAGCTGGCTCTGGCCAAGCAAGGCAATTTGCGGGTGGAAATCCACTTTGCACGAGCCCTGGCGACCACTGTCAATGTGATCTGCTACGCCGAGTTTGACAACATCATTCAAGTGGACAAGGCGCGCAACGTCCTGTGTGACTTCTCCACCTAACATGGATACAGACCAGATAACCACCGTGCTGGAGAATGACCCAGAGACACGTATGGTCTTTCAAGGGGTGTTCGCCCGAGATGTGTTCCCATTAGACCGTATGTATCCTGCTGCTTACGTTCTCAACACGGACCCGATGGATCGACCCGGTGAACATTGGGTGGCCGTGTACTTGACAGAACAGCAGGGCGAATACTTTGACCCATACGGCCTGCCACCCCTCCATCCCGATTTAACAGACTTCATGGATCAAGGCACAGAGACGTGGTGTTGGAACAGTCAAACGTTGCAAAGCCTGACCAGTAGCGTGTGCGGACAATATTGCTTGTTTTACCTGTACCATCGATGCCGGGGAAGACCCTTATCTACCATCGTACAGATGTTTGACGAGTACCCCAAGGCCGAGGACCGCGATGTACTCGTCTATGACTGGGCCGCCCATCATTTCAATGTACAAGCCCCGTTCTGGGCTTAAGTTAATTACAAGCCCCTTGTTCTGGGCTTAAGTTTACAAGCCCCCTGTTCTGGGCTTCAGTTTACAAGCCCCCTGTTCTGGGCTTCAGTTCTTTCAATGTACAAGCCCCCTGTTCTGGGCTTCAGTTTTCACGTGGTTGTTCTCACGTTGTTGTTGTTACTGAATAAAAAAACCAAATGAGATCTCACCAAAAAAACCCTGTCTTATGTGTTTTATTCATAATGCATCAATGCCCAATGTGGAGATTCAGTCAAACTGAAATCAGTGGTGTAGGATGGGGCCAAAACGTAACCCATCAAGGTTAGAATGCAAGAGCACTATAGTAAAATGAAAAGCCAATGAAATCAGCCTACAGACCAAGTACGTGTTTTTGGTCTAGGTTTGGAGCGGGCATTTCATTGAGGTGCGTGTATACGGTGAGTGAAGAGACTCGTCCAACACGTATAGATTAAGTTGATGACTAGAAGTTCTATGAGCATAATGCATGAAACTGGTTTTGAACACCGTATTAGCCAATGAGTGGCCTATAATGGAGCCAAAATGTAACCCATCAAGGTTAGAATGCAAGCGCACTATAGTAAAATAGAGAGCCAATGAAATCAGCCCACAGACCAAGTACGTGTTTTGGTCAAGGTTTGGAGCGGGCATTTCATTGAGGTGCGTGTATACGGTGAGTGAAGAGACTCGTCCAACACGTATAGATTAAGTTGATGACTATAAGTTCTATGTATTCTCCGAACCTTGCCGAAAGGAAGACCGTTTGACCTGGAGGTGACCTTTGACCTTTTGATCCGCGCGCGCGCGCGCACTGCCGGTGATGACGCGCGCGCGCGCTGCGGTCGGGGCGGGGCGGGGCGGGAAAAGGTCCCGGCGGTTGAACATACGGACGTGTAAGGGGAAACATTTGGAACTCTTCTATGTTTGGAGGTAGTTTTTAGTGAAAACCCCGGAAGTGACGTCACAACCCCCACGTGACCTGCGCAGCAGAATGGAAACGACACCCTAGTGTAACTCCCTCACCTAGGCTTCACATGGATACCTCACTCGATCCCATCGACCCACGAGGGGCCCACCTACACCCCAACACGTCTATTTCTATACTACGGCCAGACTGCGCATGCGCAGAATGCCGATAGTTCAACGCCACACCCAGCCCATCAGATGCCCCTTCACGAATGCTTAACTTTGATACCTGACTCGACCCCATTGGACCACTCGTGGCTCCCCTAGCTCCAACACGTAGAGCGGGACCCATACAGGGTCCAGTTTTCGACACTTGGTGACCACATTCCGACAAAATGGCCAGTTTTCGACACCGGATGTGCCGCCATCTTGAACATACGTGCCGCCATCTTGGATATGTCCCATAATGCACCGGGTCAAAATACTCGCTTCTGATTGGACGAGAGCTCTGGGACGGATTTGAAATACTCGCTTCTGATTGGACGAGATGATGTGCCGCCATGTTGAACATACGTGCCGCCATCTTGGATATGTCCCATAATGCACCGGGTCAAAATACTCGCTTCTGATTGGACGAGAGCTCTGGGACGGATTTGAAATACTCGCTTCTGATTGGACGAGACCTCCGCATTGCATCTGCGCATGCGCAGAATGCCGATAGTTCAACCCCACACCCAACCCATTAGATGCCCCTTCACATAAGCTTCACTTTGATACCTCACTCGACCCCATTGGTCCATTAGGGGCTCCCCTAGCTCCCAACACGGTTATTTTCATACCCTTGGGCCACAGCGCATGCGCAGAATGCCGATAGTTCAACCCCATACCCAGACCATTAGATGCCCCTTCACATAAGCTTCACTTTGATACCTCACTCGACCCCATTGGTCCATTAGTGGCTCCCCTAGCTCCCAACACGGCTATTTTCATACCCTTGGGCCAACGCGCATGCGCAGAATGCCGATACTTCAACCCCATATCCAGCCCAGCAGATGCCCCTTCACGAATGCTTCACATCGATACCTCATACGACCCCATTGGACCAATAGGGGCTCCCCTAGCTCCAACACGTCTATTTCCATACCCTTGGGCCACCGCGCATGCGCAGAATGGTGACAACGCCCAAGCCGCTAGTCCAGTCAGATGCCCCTTGACATAAGCTTCACCTTGATACCTCACTCGACCCCATCGGACCATTAGGGACTCCCCTAGCTCCAAAACGGCTATTTTCATACCCTTCGGCCACCGCGCATGGGCAGAATGCCGATATGTCAACCCCACACCCAGCCCATCAGATGCCCCTTCACATAAGCTTCACTTTGATACTTCACTCGACCCAATCGGACCATTTTATCTAGGGACTACTTTTTCTCCGCGGAAGCTTTTTCCCGAGACCGAATCACCGCCAAAACCGCGGCCAGACCGCATCACCGCGGATGAATACATCCTGAATACATCCCCTCCAACAATTGGAACTCTCCTGTGCTAGAGGTAGCTTTTGGTCCTTCTGCCGGAACTATACTGCACTTGACCTCTCCTCCCGCCTCGTTTCCGCCCCAAATGACCTCTACATCCGGGTGAATGTGACATCAATTTACGCTTATGCTACTACTGAGGAACGGTTATTAAGGGGCAGGATGTGAGAGATTTTGACATTTTTTTTTGTCAGGTTGAAATTTTTAAAAAGGCGCTAAATTATCAAGTGCCCATTATTTCATCTCAGAAAGATAGAAAACACTGTAGTGAGAATAGGTTTTCTCACTGTCTTGTCAGTTTAGATAAATAGACTATTAACGAATAGTGTCAGATTGATGCAGGGAAGTGCTTTATTATAGAGTTATCTCCCCTTGGTAGAGGGCGCTGATTGCCCTCTAGGCAATGAGAGTAACTCGCGGGCTTTGTAAAGAAGCCAGAGAAGAGACGGACCTTGGGACAGACAAGACGTACTACAGACTGCTTCTCTCAGGGTTTTAACCGGCAGGTAAGCCTGTCCCCTATACTGGCTAATATCAATGTAGGTGTAATTACTACAACTGGTGATCAGAAGTGAAAGTATCTAGCGTAGAATTGTGATAATTTTTTGAAAAATTTGCGCTGGATGGCGGTCTGAGTGCAGTGCCAAGTCCGGTGGCCGTCTTGCATTCTTGAAAATTTGCATGTGAAAATCTTCATTTCCGAGTCCTGACAAACTTGTTGGCTTTCATTTAAGATTGGGTCGATATAAGCTGGAAGTGTGTTACCTTATAGAAGGGATTTTGCGAAAATTTGAGCTTCCAGCAATAGTTTTCAAGCTCTGTGCAATATATGGAGTGGTTTGACAATGATTGTTTCGTGAACTATTAAAGCCGAGAAGTGTCCGTGTTGTATTGTGACGAAAATTGGACCCTTAATAGTCTTCTCTACCGCCAGATCGGTTTTATTTGTCATTTTTATCTTGGTACAATTTATCGCGAGTGAAGCAGGGTTATTTTGAACTACCCCAATTTATAATTTGGTTTGAGTTCGCGTTCCTTTTGAAAATTTTGCGAGTTTACTGACACGTTGTTGTTGTTCATTTGGAACAACAACAACAACGACCGTAACTTGAAGGGTAACATTCGGGAATAAAAAGGAATAGGATTGTAATTGTTTAGGTTGGTTAGACGGCCAGTATAGCTGGCAGACTTGCCTGCTTGTTGCCTTCAATATTGCACCTTAGATTTACCTAGACTTTTGTCAATTTGTGTGGTTTGGTTAATTTTGATGTATTTATTTTGTTTGAGATAGTATTTGGTAGGGAAAATTCGGGTTAGAAGTTAGGTTAAAGGTTTTGACAGGTGCAATATTTGAACGGTTTATATGTTCGTGTTGTATTATGTGTACCGGTACTGTTTGTGTGTCCATATGTGTATTTTTGTGTTTTGTTCATAGTCCTGTCCCATGATAATTATATTTTTTATGTGTTCAGTGGTTGGGTTGGTAATGTTGGGGTGTTTGGAGAAGATTTTGTGCATGGGATGAAGTTTTAGTGACTGAACGCGGTACGATTAGTCATTTCCTTTCAGCTCGGTGATTGAGTTTGGGGTACAGGGTCAGGGTCAGTCGTGCTGTTCACAAATTCTGGTTCAGATGCAAGATTGGTATTTGCATCATTGATTTTTTTTGTGATCTGAATTTGTCATTCTTGCTGTGCCACTGGTCAAGTTTTGCGCGGTTGTCTTATCGAGACTTGTTGGCGGGAGTCTATAGCACTGTCAATTTCTGTTGGCCATTTTTCACTGGTGCGGTCGAATTAAAATGTACCAGGTATAGCAATAGTTTGACTTTGTATTATCGGTCACACTACATTTACTTTTCCGGTGGTCAGTTTTTGTGAATTTGATTGGGACATTCACTGAAAATCTATGGCCTAAAGGCTAGAGTTCAATTTAGTAATTGTTTGAATTCGCCCAATTTCATTGTCAAGTTCACCTGGCTATTGCCTGGTAGCTATTGCGCGAGGGATTAGCTGGTGCTTACAGTGAATGTGGGGGTTTTTATCTCATTTGATTGAAATTCTTGCTAGCCATGGCATAGAACATTCAAATTGGTGTTTCAATAGATTTGCTAATATATTGGTACCTAGTTTATTTGGACTTTATCAAAATTTATCCTCAAGCTTGGCTACTAACTTCGTGGCTTTTCGTGAGGTGTTACATGTAGCCGAATGGTACCTGTGAGTAAATTCTGTTAAAGTAAAATTTATATAAATAAATACAATTGCTTCTTATCTGCTAACCTGGCTGTCTTATACTAGCAGTTAATGTTTACATAGTGAATACATAAATTGCTAGTGTTCATTCTGATTTGGTGAGTTACACTGTAAATATTGAATTGACCTCATATTCTGTGGTGGTCAATATACACTGTAAACCTTGATGATGTACTCAATGGTGACTTGCACTGTAGAAAGGGTGAGTGGTCAGTGTTGCTAAAATACACTCAGTACTTTTGGAATAATATATTTTGAGTTTAAATAAACTGTCAATATTTTGGTGGTTGGGTGTTAACAAACTTGTACCATATGTAATCAGATTTTGATCTGGTGGATGTGGTTGATTGTTTGGTGTTTATTACAACACAAAATCTGATTGTATTTTGACATTTGAGTGTTGATAAATCAACACTGCACTCAATTTGATTGTGGTCTGGTGGTGTTAAGTGGCACCATCTGATTTTGATTGAGAGTTTAGTGTGTTTTTTCAAACACACATTCTTGGGTTTACTTTGAAAAAAAGAAATAGAAAATTAAAAATTTTCTTTTGAGTGTTGACCTATCGGCGCTACACTCAGTTACATTGTGGTCTGGTGGTGTCAAGTGACACCATCTGATTTTGGTTGAGTGATTAGTGTTTATTAAAACACACACTCTTACATTTAGTTGAAGAAGAAAAAATAATAAATAAAAACAATTGGTGTTGGCATCAACACTGCCCCTTATTTCGGAAGAGCATTTATTAAATACGCAACCATAATTTAGTTGGTGATTTGGAAATATCAACTTGGTGAATTTTGATTTTTTGGGAGAAATAGACTTTGCTTGTTAATAACTCCGTCTCATTTGGTATTGATTGACACCATTTGATGATTGTTTGGTATTCAACACACATAGCCATAAGGCACAACTGGGCTACTAGCGACAGCAAGTATTTTGTCTTTTATTTGGCTTGGTTTGTTTCTAGTTTTTGGACTTCGCCAAAAGTCACCGGCGAACGTTCACAGGGAAGTTGCAACAACGCGTTGACTGCGGTAACGCGTGATGCACTTGTTTTGAAGGGTCTTGTTCTTTTTCGTTTTCCCTGATGGGTTTGAGTTGAATAAGCACACTAGGACGCATCGACTGCGGTAACGTGTTTGGGTTCAGCTCATAAGTGCTTCATTTTTTCATTTGTTTCAGTGGGTTTCTGTAGTGGAAACTCACTGAGTGTGAGTAGTTGACACAACTACTGATTTCTGTTTATACAGAAAACAGAATTTGTTGTACATCACAGCCATTGCTGTCAAGTTGGTTGACCAGTAAATTTTGAGCTGCACATTTCGTTTTTCCTGCAGCTTGGTTGGAATTAATTGTAGCTAGATTTGTACCATTGGGGGCGAGACTGGTTGATAGTATTTTGGCAAATCAAGTAAGACAGGTAAATTTATTTCATGGCAGCCATTTTGGAAGTGAATATTGTGGTTTATTGAATATTTTCATTGGCATTTTGTGTAGTATCGCAATTTACACCATGACAGAACTGGTACCAGTAGACGTATCGACGGTACATATTGAACCAGTCCATGAGAATTCATTGATGGAGAATTCTCTTATTAGTGGGGTAGATGTTTCCATTTGTCCCGAGTATGTTTCAGAATTAATTGAAAAACATGTAGGGAAATTGCGAACTGAGATGGAAAATCACATACAAAGTTTAAGGGGGGAAAGGGAATCTGTTGTTCAGAGTCTCTCTCAGAGCTTGCGAGAATGTGTTAACAGGATCGGTCAGTTGATATCTAACGAGGGTGAATGTGTTACCAGAATCGATCAGCTGGCAACTAACCAGAAAGAATGTGTTACCAAAATCGGTAAGCTAGTATCTATCCAGGAGGGGATCTCTGAGTGCATGAGAGAATGCGTTCATAAGGTTTGTAAATTGGAGAACTGGGTGGGAACGGAATTGACAGGGATGGAGACTAGATTAGGGGCAGGGGTAACCAACTTGAGTGAACAACTTGGAATGATAATGACCGTGATGCAAAGCCAGGGGACTAGTCCAATGGTTAGAGGGTTGGGGGCTGATGCTAGTCCAGTGCAGACTGGTGGCGGTGCAGTTAGGCTGTTAACGGGTAATGATGAGCAGGAAAATTTGCCTGTGGTCAATGTTGTGCAAACGCCGGGGTTGGAGGGTGGGGAATGCAATGCTGGTGAGGGTACCAAGCATGCACATTATATGGATGCAGGGGTGGTGAAAGCTTGTGAGGGGTCGGGGCATCATCAGAGTGTAGAACACCCTTCTGTACTCATCTCTGACCCTTTCGTCCCTACACCTAGTAAGGTTGGGGAAGAGCACAAGGGTTGCCATTCCTCTCCACTCATTGATCATTCTTGCATTGCTCATGCTCAGGAGGACAAGGGAGATAATTTAATAGGGTCAAATATTTCGCAGCCTATCCGGCAACATAAAGCGAGTTTGAGATCACGTCGACTTCTCCGTGGTCCTCCACCAGTACGCTGGCGTAGCCGTAGCCCTTTAACATCACGTGGCCGTAGCCCCTCAGCGTCACCTTTTACACGTAGTAGCAGCCGTCCACTTCCGAAAACATTAGTTTTTTTCCAGCGATGCCAAAGGTTGGTCGCCGTTTAAGATTAAATTTGAATTGGAAGTTCAAGATCAGAAATGGAGCAAGGCAAAATCTCTAAAGCGTTTGACTGAATGCATGGATGGCAAGGCCATCGAGTATTACTCTTTCTTACCGAAAGCAGTTTGTAATTCTTTTGATGAGCTTCTTGAAGCCTTAGACAAACGGTATGGCGATCTCGAGTGTCCTCAAGCAATCAGACATCGGTTGCAGGTGGAGGAGCGAGGGGCCGATGACGCTTTGGCTGATTTTGCTTATAGGTGTGTTCATTTAGCTGTGAGAGGATATCCGGGGGCTCCGCGTGAGTTAGTCGAATCAATAGCTGTGGAGCAATTTCTCAATGGTTGACATGAACCACAGGCTGTAGTTTTGTTTGCTATGGAGAAAGACCCCACTACTATTCAGGAGGCGTTGACCTGTGTGAACGCCTCACTGTATAATCACCAAGTCGTGAATGTAGCAGGGGTCCGTCTAGTTTCCGCGGAACTTAAGTCTGTGGGAGGGGATATTTTACGGGAGGGTCGGGGTGAGTCTCCATTGAGACTTGTTAATTCTCCCAAGCTATCCGTAGCCAGTGAAGTCCCTAATAACAGAGTTACCTGTTACTCGTGTGGGGAAAATGGGCATAAGAGCTTCCGTTGTCCCCAAGTACGGTGCCATCTTTGTCGCCAATTAGGACACATAAGTCGAAGTTGCCCGGTTCGCACTAATCTTGATGGGTTGGTTACCACGGGAGGACCTGCCTCGTCGGGTGGTGCCGGGTTGACTGCTGCCATTAAAGGCGTTACTGTGTCTGGGGCTCGCGAGGGGGCAATGGTAGTTCCGGTCAGGGTCGGGTCAGTTCCAGTGAGAGCTATAGTGGATACTGCTTCTCAGGTTACAGTCATGAGTCCGGACATATTTGAAAAGTTAGGGCTTACAGGGCTGTCATCTACTCCCATTAAGCTAACTGGTGCATTTCAGGGTACGGCCAGTATGGGAATGTTGGTTCGACAGGTTCCCCTTTCTGTTGCAGGGTTTAATTGCTTTGGAGACATGATTGTAGCTCCGGTGGTTCAGGATTTGTAACTGGGCTCGGACTTCCTGTCTGCTTACGACTGTGTTGTTGATTTTAGGAAGAAGGCCCTGGTCATTGGGAACATGGGGGTTCCTGCAGTGAAATGCTAATGCCTGCTGACCGGTTTGGACAGTGCCTTAGTTTAGTTCTGTTTTAGCATTGGTAATGTTAGGGGGCAATGCAGATTGACACTGGGCATTGGCATGTGGTGCCACCTAGCACACTGTTTTGAATTGATTTTGATGTTGGTGATGTCTTTGTAGTTTGATGTAGGTGATGTGGCATTTTGGTTTGATGTTGTGTAGGTTGTATTTTGTTTTTTTGGGGGAAAGATAAAAAAATGATAAAATGTCGGACAAGAAATCTGTGATATGTGTGGATGTTGAATAATGATGTGGGGTGTTGGATAATGATGTGTTGGTTGATTTGTGATGTGTGGGCCTATATTTTAGAATGATTATTTTTGGTAGATTGAGTGTTCAGTAGAGTGTGGTGTGTGTACCTATTTTAGAACAGTTGGTGTGTTGGGAGAACATGTGATGTGTGTTGGAAAAATGTGCAGTGTGTGTTGCGTGGTGGTGTGATGGAGATATGTTCAACTTTTTAGGGGGTTAGGAGAAAGGCTTGAGTGAAAGTGGAGTGAATGGGGTTGTGGAATGGTGGGTTGGGTTAAATTTTATCTGTGGGTTCAGCCCTCACGGTTGGCACATCATTCGGCAATGGTTAAATGGTGTTGAATGTAAGTTACTTGGATGCTACATGAGTTTTTGACGAGGAGAGTGCAAATTGTGAGGGATGATTTAACAAGGGGAGAGAATGATGGGGCAATCTATGTTGGAGACACAGGGCCAGAGGAGTTTGTGGCCACAACTCTGCTTGTGTCTTCTCTATGGAAGCCCCAGTGAGATATGTGCCGGTGTTTGTCATCCCGGGCTAAATTTAATGAATCAGGGTCTGAAATAAAAGTCGGACATCGGACAAGCCTTGCCCTTGTTTGGTTAAATGCTCGCTGTGAAGCATTATGTCTGATCAAATTCGGGGATCATTTTGGATATGTTTATTCAGACCCTGGCTAATTAATCATTGGCAATGCGGTAACATTGGCAACGCAGTGCACTTCTGTTCAATGGATTCCGATATTCCTTTTGGTCCTGCAGCTTCATCCACATGTTGAGTTGACGTGTTAGCGGCACCTTGTGCACGGGTGTTTCACATGCGTTGATTCTTCATGTGTGTGTCTCTGTTGATGCATACAGAGGATACTGGTTTCCTGAAGCCTTGAGCTATATGAGTAGCCCCACAATGTGTGGAGGACTGGCAGGCAGTTACTGTTTTAGTCAGACTATGTTCGCTAGCCAGTCAATCAACTATTGAGAGACTGAGTGTCTTGCAGTTATTGCCTAAGTCAGACTGTTCTTGATGGGATATCTGATATAGCCAGTTCCTCTAGTTAGGGGACTCTGGCAATTATTTCTTGATCAGCCTGATTATAGCCAGTCTTTCAATTTAATAGGGACTGATAGGTTTTCAAACTGAGCAAGCTCTCATCGAGTGCTGACAGTCTGATAGTTATTGCCATTAATCAAAACTTGATAGACTGTCTGATATAGTCAGCCCCTCAATGTACGAGAGTCTGGTAATTATTTCATTAGTCGGTCTGTTTCTTGACAGGCTGTATAGTGTAGCCAGTCTCTCAGTTTAAGAGGCGCTGACAGATTATAAAATGTCAGGTGCATTTTGTCAAACTCTTATTCTCGGACTGTCTGATATAGCCAGTCCGTCAATTTAGGAGAGTCTGGCAAGTATTTCCTTCGTCAGTCTGTTTCTTGACAGGCTGTATAGGATAGCCAGTCTCTCAATTTAAGAGGGGCTGACAGATTATAAATTGAGTGAGACTTAATTTATGAGGGGAAGGGGAGGTTGGGGGGGGGAGGTGGATTCCAGAGTGAGTCGGACTGGTACCAAAAGTGGGCCAGTTCGCTCCAGCTCCTTTGGATCTCCTTGGGGAAATTGGAGGTCTGCTGTAAAATCGATCTGAGGGTTGGGGTTAGAGATCAGCTTCCATGATCTGGGTTTGGGTATTTTATTGACGGACTAATTTTACGTAGATTGTTCTTAGGTTATGTCCGGATTTTAGCCCAGTTCAAAGTACAGAAAGCTTTAGGTACAGTTCCGTACTTTTATGGTATGTGTTTTTTATCATTGGGAATACTTTGCTGGACTTTTAGACTCTGTCAGTCGCTGGTATGCCCTTCCCCAAAAAGGAAAAGGGAGAAGGGTGTAGTGAGAATAGGTTTTCTCACTGTCTTATCGGTTTAGATAAATAGACTATTAACGAATAATGTCAGATTGATGCAGGGAAGTGCTTTATTATAGAGTTATCTCCCTTGGTAGAGTGCGCTGATTGCCCTCTAGCCAATGAGAGTAACTCGCGGGCTTTGTAAAGAAGCCAGAGAAGAGACGGACCTTGGGACAGACAAGACGTACTACAGACTGCTTCTCTCAGGGTTTTAACCGGCAGGTAAGCCTGTCCCCTATACTGGCTAATATCTATGTAGGTGTAATTACTACAACACAACTAAACACAAGAAAATATGACTATTTCTTTGAACTAACTCGAAAAAATGACTTTGTGGAGGAAAATTGACCAAAAATGTAGTGGATTTCTCGAAGTAAAATTGAAGAAATGTAGTGACTGTTTAACTCACGAATAAAGTTGTATCATCTCTTCGTTGAGGGCAAACAAGAATGACCTACATGAAATTGTTGGAAAATAAAATGCTACACGTGGTCAAACCAACTGAATTGTTCAGAAAAATGGCGATTCACATTTCTTCCTGCTCAGGTGTTTTTTTTCGGCATCGATGCATTAACCCTTCACACAAAACTGAACACCTGTCAATCAAAGTCAGTCTGAATGAGATTCATTCAACATGTTGTTGTTGTTTTGTGTTAATGGCATTTAGGTAAGCAAGTTTATGTTCACCCATGCATTCTCATCGACAAACGCTTTCAGAACATGCGATCGGATTGCACAATCATTCCGGTGTGAGGGCTACTCACCGAAATTCACTATACTACCATCTTTGTTTTCTAAATCTGATGTAATTAGACGGATGATCTGTTTTTCCTGAGTTTGACCAAATTATGAAATCTCGCACGATTTCTCGACAAGAAGGCGACAGGATATTAGAGTAAGGCGGCTGGAAAAAGTACGTCTCCATGGAGGTTTCCAAAAATGATTTTCTGCAATGAAACTGTCGAATTAAATATTTTGTTTGCTTAATCTCTCCATATTTTACTGAATTATGATGTCTTTTTGATGTTTATACATGTTATGAACGATATCTTCGACATGCATGTTTGGGCGTACGAATATTATTAACATGTGATGGGTCACCTTGTTTGAGAAAGAAGCACGCTCTGTAACTTTCCGACTGTGTGTCCAAAGCGCTGAATTCGATTTCTATGTCAACAGATGGACTTAAAAGTACGCATCTAACTGTGTATTTGTGGAAAATTTGAATTTAATATCTGCTGTAGTTTATTTTCTATTGAATTATCTTTATTTCCTTGTGACGTCGAAGGCAAAATGGCGAAATTTCAGCGGTATTTTGTGTTCACGTGCACAGTCGAATATGTAAGTACGACCACGTGCTTCAGGCGAAATGGATACTTTTGCTCGTAGGATCTCCAAAACTTAGTTGAGACATTTTATTTATCCTTTTCCTGGCCTGTTTCTGAAACTTGCTTAAGAATATTTTTGTCATTTCCTTTCATTTTTGCTTCACAAAAGGTACTGAAAACATTTTTCCAAAAAAAAAACAACAACATTTTTTTGTCATTTCAATGTCTCATGGTATCATTGTGTCATAAAATTTGGTCATTATAATGATGAGGGGCGTGCTTGGAAATTTAGATTTCGCAAAATTTTTCGAAAATCTCAAAGATCCTGATTCTCCTTAAGTCGAGTTTTAATCAGATTGACGAAGAAGATAATGTAAATTGACAGCTGGAGATCTTTTAAAGTTTTGAGAAATGTCGTTTCCCGATGTTCCTGGAAATATATCGTGTTGAATAATGCACACTCCAAGGATTGCTGTAATGTACATTTTATGTCTTCTACTGTTTTCGTTTCCCCGTAAGAGTATGTACAATTTTCCGATTGTCATCAGAAACGAATAGTATAGGAGTTGAAATTAGCTCAACAACTGAATGAAACTAGCTGTTCGCATATAGCAGTTGATCCAGATATCACTGCAGATTACTGGGAGATCATCTTGGGAGAGGTATCACACGAATTTCTGACAGAAAGTCGATCTGACCCAAGAGGCTCTTGTAGAGAGCAGCGTTACGCCTTCTGCGGGAGGTAGTCGGCTTTCTGAGCGCTGGTATTGTGACGGTGGTCATAATCTGGAAATGCCCGACTAATCGTTACTCAGGGGCCCGGGCCTTTTTAATATGGGGGAGGGACGGGGGGGGGGAATGGGTTGGGGGGGGGGGAGGGGTTGCGAGCGCAATATTTTAACTCGACTAAGTCTTTTATGTAACATTTCTTTTTTTTATTTTCAGCCATAGCTACAGATGAAATAGCTGGTAGTGAGAATTAGTGTTTACAATAAATACGTTCTATGAATATTGCATACAGGTATATATTTATAGGTTCCACGCCTCCTTACCGTTTAGAAAATATTAAACTATTGATTGATTGTTTGTTTATTCACCAATACCAACGTATATAAATATATGTACATATTACAACTGGATACATAATTAAATACTGGCGGGAATAAAGCCCCATGGGGCTTGTTCTATCCCTGAGAAGAGATTAAAGATGGCATTTCTGTTGACGGAGTCATACATGGGTCAGAATTAACTCCTGCTGTGAAACTGGTTAGTTATTGATAAGATAGGATTTGAGTTTAGATTTAAAGAGAGATGTGGATAAAATTTCTTTGAACGAGGAGGGCAGTTTATTCCACTCTCGTGGTCCAGCTATTTTGACTGTGTAGTATGATACATTGGATAAGTAAAATGGCCTGTATAGATTGAAACGACAACCACGTGTGTTATAACGATTTATTGATGATTGTTTTCTGAAGTAGATTTGGAAAATTTTTGGCAATTGATTTGGGTTATGAAAAACTTTATGTGCTAGGAGAAGTGTTGAGTAGATATTCAACTTAGAAATATGAAGGATGTTCATCTTTTTAAATAGGGGTTCTGTGTGTTCGAGTTTTTTAGATAGAGTAATCAAACGTAAAGCCCTCTTCTGTAGCAAAAGCAATGGATTTAAATGAGTGACATAAGTATTTCCCCAGAGAATATTGCAATAAGACATGTATGGATAAATCAAAGAGTAATACAAAATATAGAGGGTTTTCTTGTTTATCGAGGTCTTAATACAGTTAATTACTCCTATATTTCTAGAGATCTTGTTACAGATATACTTTATATGATCTGTCCAACTTAGTCGATTGTTGAAAATTATACCTAAAAATTTCAATTTTTCGACAATTGCAACTTCTGTTCCCGCAATAGTCAACATTGGTAAATCAGTCACTTTTTGCTTGGTGTTTGGTTTAACTAACATGTATTTCGTTTTATTAATATTTAGTGATAACCGATTTGCACAGAACCACTTGTAGAATTTTTCCAATTCCTGTGTCATGGTAAGGAAAGCCTGTCTAGCATTTTTGCATGAGTAAATAGTACTCGTGTCATCTGCAAATAGTATGGTTTTAAGTAGGTTTGAGACACTACTCAGATCATTGATATAAATCAAAAAGAGGATCGGACCAAGGACTGACCCTTGAGGTACGCCGCAAGTAATCGGCAGTGCTGAAGAAGATATTCCATTGTAGGTTACGGATTGCGCTCTGCCTGACAAGTAGCTGCGAAACCAATTATTCGAAATGCCCCTGAAACCATAATGATTTAATTTCGAGAGTAGTATATCATGATTAACGGTGTCGAAAGCTTTAGATAGATCAAGGAAGGTGACTATACTATAATTTTTTGATTCTTTGGCTGTGGTAAGTGCATCATATAGTGAGCAAGCTGCAAGAGATGTGGAATGGTTAGATCGAAATCCATACTGGTTGTTAGATAGTATATCATTAGAATCCAAGAAATCCATTACCATGGAAACAGAAAGCTTTTCCAATATTTTGCTGAAACAAGGAAGTACAGAAATCGGTCTGTAATTTGAAAATACAGATGGATCCCCAGATTTGAAGATTGGCGTTATTTTGGCAGATTTATAGACGTCTGGAACAATACCGGAAGAAAAGGACAAGTTCATAATAAAGGACAAAGGTGTAGATATATAGTCACAGACAAGCTTAACCAAAGAGGTTCGAATTCCATCTAGTCCCGGTGATGCTGGTTTAAGATTCATTATTGTTTGCTTCACAAGAGTTGGAGTTACAGGAGAAAATTGAAAATTGTTAAGCGTAGGATTATCCAAGTAATCTTTAAAGTTGGCACCAGTATCTGGTATTTCGGAGTCTAACTTCGCAGCGAGAGAGTTGAAATACTCATTGAACTTCGAAGCAATGACTTCATTATCGGATATCAATTGTCCATCTACACTAAACGACGATGGCAACTGGGTTGATATTTTTCGGTTGATTAGTTGACAATACTTTCCACGTGCCTTTTATGTCATGATTACTAGCATTGAATTTATCCTCAAAGTAATTCTTTTTTGAGAGTCTTATTGTATTATTCAGTTTATTTCTATATTTTCTATACTTTTCATGTGCATTATTATCTGAGGTAACCAAATATAGCCGATACAATTTATTTTTTTCATGTATAGTCTTCAAAATACCGTCAGTAATCCAAGGCTTTAATATCTTCTTTTTTGTTGATTTGACAGTTGTAAGTGGGAAGCATTCGTTGTATATATTTGTAAAATTAGTCAGGAATTGGTCTAGAGCCGTGTCAACATCGTTGTCGTTACTCATCACGTCTTCCCAGTTGGTCCCTTGTATTCTTTGTATGAACACATCTTTTTTTTCTTGCGTGACCTTTCGAAAAGTTATATTTTGAGTAGGTGGTTGAGAATGTGGCTTAGATTTGAGTATATGAAAGATGGGGAAGTGATCGGTGATGTCAGTCAGAAAAATACCGGATAGTAAGTTATCTTCGTGAAAGTTAATAAATATATTATCAATTAATGTGGCGGAACGAGACCGAACGCGCGTTGGTTTTGTGATTTGAGGAAAAAAATAGTGGGATTTCATTATGTCTAGGAATTCTAGAGTCGGGTTATGTTGATTAGTTTTAAACAAATCTATATTAAAATCTCCCATCAGAACACATCTATTTTTCTCGATATCAGATGACTTCAGAACTGAGAGTAAATGATTGTTTAGGTGTGTGACGTTTTTGTCAGGGGGACGATATAATATTCCTACTATATATTTGGTCTTGTCTACTTCCATTTCAACGAAAAGAGATTCGAATTCACCATTTCTATCGCTATATGAAAGATCTTCCCGTATTTTGCAGATTTGTATTTTATCGTTTACGTATAAAATAACACCACCTCCTCTTTTATTGCTTCTAGATAAAGGGAAAGGTTTATATCCTGGTATGTCGAAGAGCAGTTCTGTCGTTGGGTTTAACCAGCTTTCTGAGAAGCCAATAACGGAAAATTCGTGTTGTAAGTTGTGAAGGAAGCCTGTAATTTCGGTAATATGTTTACTGAGGCTTCTAGCATTAAGGTGTAGGAACGATAAGTTTGAAGTATTGTCTTGGAGTTTGGGTTCATTCAGAAAAGATGTATCAGTGAAGTAGTTAGATTGGTGGATATTAATATTGTTCCAGTGGGAGATTTCATATTCGTTATCATCTATTTCAGTTTGTCTATGGTCAATATCATTAAGTTCAATTGGATTAAAGCACATGTTTTCTATAAATTCAAGGTTCAATGTATCAACAGGTAAAGATGAATGTTCAACAGGTTCCGGAGTGTGGTCGCCAAAGAAAGGAAGTGAAGAGAAGGGATTCTCGTGTGAAACTCCCTCCGTAGTTACGGAATTATTATCCACAGTAAGATACGCGAAGATAGTGAATTAACTGAACGAGTTTCACAGCAGGTAAGGAACATGCAATGGCAGATGATGATGGGTAAGTCACTCTAACAATCATTTTATAAATTACAACATATATACAAAAGAAAACAGAGAAACTGTTAAACATGAAAATGATGACCAAGCCAATATCATAGGCGGGCCATCGGCACCAGACTATAGTTATGATGACAAATTAGAATTTATTTTTCTCAAGATACCCATACTTATTGCTTTCCACACCCTAGCCGGTTTTAAATTGAAGCTGATTCTCGTTCTTTGTTCCTGTTGATGAAAATTAGATCCACGTGAGTTGTAGCTTATTCGTATGGTGTTCTATTTGTGCCAAGTTTCCGTCGCCTTTTAAAAACGCGACGTCGCCTTTTGAAACGCGACGTCGTGTTTCGAAACGCGACGTCGCGTTTTTAAAACACGACGTCGCCTTTTGGAAAACACGACGTCGCCTTTTAAAACGCGACGTCGCGTTTCTTTCCTATGTTTTTGCATTGTAAAACTCGACACAACGGAACTCGACGTCGCGTTTTCAAAGGGCGACGTCGTGTTTCACCCACGTCTTGTTTGGCAATGTTAAAAGATAGGAAAGAAACGCGACGTCGCGTTTTAAAACGCGACGTCGTGTTTTTTAAAAGGCGACGTCGCGTTTCAAAACGCGTCGCCTTTTGAAACGCGACGTCGCCTTTCGAAACGCGACGTCGCCTTTTGAAACACGTCGCCTTTTGAAAACGCGACGTCGCCTTTTAAAAAACACGACGTCGCTTTTTAAAACGCGACGTCGCTTTTCTTTCCTATCTTTTAACATTGCCAAACAAGACGTGGGTGAAACACGACGTCGCCTTTTGAAAACGCGACGTCGAGTTTCGTTGTGTCGAGTTTTACAATGCAAAAACATAGGAAAGAAACGCGACGTCGCGTTTTAAAAGGCGACGTCGTGTTTTCCAAAAGGCGACGTCGTGTTTTAAAAACGCGACGTCGCGTTTCAAAAGGCGACGTCGCGTTTTGAAAAGGCGACGGAAACTTGGCACAAATAGAACACCATATATTCGTCACTGTATGTATTCTACGTCCAATGTTGTACATTTTCGTTATCTCAGGACCAGTGCTCAGTATATTTATTCATTTCTGGAGTTTCGGGTGTAGCTGTACTGTCATCATCCGAGGATATTGCCACGTGTTGAGGGGTTTTTGATCCCAAGCACTTCTTCGACAGAGTGCGTGTACAAGAAAATATGCTGAAAGTGTGGCGAATTTCACCCTCTCCACCCTCATCACTAACTGACACCCAAGACTCATCATCAACCCGTATCCCTCTACGTTTCACATGTATCATTTCCCCACTACTGTCCGTGCCTTACAAAGTCCCTTTGACCTATATGTGATGTTTCACCGGCGTCGGACGTTACAGCAGACTGGTCTTCTGAATAAGAAGTTACACTCAGAGAACATTTACCTCGTTTTACTCGGAGTCGTTTCTTACATCTGACCATCACACAAGTCACTGGCTCATTAATTTGGACAGCTTGATATCGAGCACATTGTAATACCGTACCATATGTAATACCATGTACAAATCAGCAGATGTCGGTGTTTTAACATGTATTTTGAGTGATTCAGTTCGACAAATATTATTGTGAAATTTTCCTGATGATTTTAGCATTCTACCAGGTTCTGCAGTATTTCTTCTTCGCTGCTTCACCCTATTTAGTGTCAGGATATATCTTCGCTTTCTGGCAGCGCGTGTCCCTGGAATAAGAAATGGTCATTTTGCAGGACTTTCATTTCTTTCTTTCTTTTGCAGGAAAATTCATGTATCGGTACTTTTCACATCACAGTGGGGTAACTTACATGGAACTAGAAATACAGCGCAGTGATACACACAGAAACTGGAATCTTCTAGAATGCCTCTCTCAGAACTCACTCTCATAAAGCGTTCATTTCACAAAATATGGTACTGCTACTACAAAGGTTTATCTTCATCGTCTGTCTTATAATGCCAATGCTATATATAAACCAGGAGATATGAATGGTCCCCGAGTCAACTGTTCTATACAGATCCCTTAAAACGAGTTCTATACAGCCTGTCATCTCACGTATGCGTCTTTAATATATTTAAACCACATTTATGGCCTGATTGGCTGGTTATTCACATTCACCGAAAGGCGATGAAGCAGTGTTTCCGAAGCGTCCGTTACTCATGACATCGGCTTTACAATCAACTCCCCTGACAGTGTGACCCTCCATGCACTGTAAAAATTGACGACATGTTTAACGTCTCAAAATGAAACATGATTTTGTCCCAACTTTTGGGACATGTGAGTACGTACATATTTCATTTTGAAGCGGCTTCATGTTTCAATTTGAAACACGTGTCATCCTCATATGTGTTAATGATGTCTCAATATGGACATGTCGTCGTTGAACATGTGTCCGTTTGAAACATGTGAGATCCTGCACAGTGAAACATGTGTTGTATGCACATCTCTCAATCTGAAACATGTTACGGCCGACTACATGTTTCAAAATGAAACGTCAAAGCCCAAACATGACTTTGTCCCAACTTTTGAGACATGTCGTAACCGAAACGTGTCCGAACATGTCTCAAACTTGGAAGTGATTCAAAATAGTCTATCTCCCATTACAAGTTTCATCTGATCGCCAGATCGCCTGTGAAAGAAACAGAAATACACGAACCGTTTATTGAATTTAGCTTGCATCAGTTTTTATTCTCTTATCTTCGATGGAAGTCCAACTCTGGTGTAAACCAACAATAACGATAGGCTACAGACAGGAACATATACAATAGACAAGCTTGCTCCTCAGGTTAACAATGAATGTGATCATTCCAGACAGATATATGTTCGATACATCATAATTGCTGATGTGAACCCATTTATCATGGCGTGCAAATTGCTCATGGCAATAATGTGCTCATGTTTTGGCGAACTAGATCACAGATTTACACCAAATGGTACATTTACATTCAGATATTAACCAAAATAATAATTTACTCAAGTTGCCACATCGGTCTGTTGACATGACACAGCCTAATCCAGCACACAGGAAGCAGCTCTCAACAGGGGTACTATATTGCATACAGTTATTGACCCTACTTGCTGACTTAGATACATGAATGTCTGTAACTTGAAAATGATTCTATCATTCATTCTTCTGCTCGCGGTAATATCTCTAAGTGAGAGTCGTTGAAATTCCATTCCGTTTCGGGAAATGGAATACGGATCGCAGATGATTATTAAGATAACGGAGTCCTGGACTCGTCTCGAGTTGTCGCAACAGTTGTCACAGTCAGGAAGGAAGGAAGGAGGAAAATTGTTTTACACACCAACAATATTCAATATTTTCATAAAGATAAAAAATAATATCCCCTGTCTCCTCCTGGTTTCATCTTCGCATATCCAAGTCGAACACCACACGTGTTGCCTTGGCTGAACATATAAACACAATATCTGATCAGAACATGAGTTTGATGATGTCATAGCTCTATAAATATTCCGTGATCCATATTAGGAGGAGTGCAATGTATGACCTCTTTAAAATTCAATTTTGATTGACTATTTGAAAGAAATTAACATCAATACAACCACCACTTGCCATATTTGGAAATCTCACAGGCTGACATCCTCGCTGCACTGTGTTGGCAAGCTCCTATCTTGATTGGCTATATGACATCACGTGCGTTTCCCAGTTTTTACCAATTTACTCTATTAGGTCAAGGTAAATGAAGAAACATAAGTGTAATATTTAACGTGAAATGTGAAGATGCCTGCATGGTTTGGTGTCATTTGTGTGATACAATGGCCGAATCTCGCGCAAGGCTGTAATCGTATATAGAGCAATCGTATTGTCCAGAAAATATCCTGATGCGCTACACACATTTAAAATACTGGATGTAGCTCTGGTCACACAAAGAACACAGTTGTTGTTTCTTCCAACGCGAGCCCTCAATGATGCCCCATCAATGTCACTTTTTTTATAGTGACGCGGCTGTGTATTTGTTTGTTTGAATCATTGGCAAATTTAAAGTGGCGATCATGTGGGGTACCAGAAAAGTGGTGTTTTACCTTTTTCTTCTCGATTTTTTTGTGTGGATAAAAGAGTGCATGAGCTATTTTATTTCACATCAGATAAATCTTCCCTAATGTACTATGTAGTTTACTTTGGAAACCTGGCACAAATAAACAAAATGGAAAATCTGACCGGAAAATCGATCAAAAAGTCATATTTAGAATATGACGTAACTGCGAAGTGTTCAAGGATTGAATTTTTTTGATTTTTGCACTTCAAGATATATTTTGGGGGCTTTTAGAATCAAGGAGTGAAAAAATATTCAGTTGGGAGGAGGCGTCACTTCCCAGGCCTTGGCAGGCCTCAAACAGTCAAATACCCTAGGCCTGGAAGAGTTATATTACGATGCAAGTAATTCAGTTAAATTGGTCGGTCTGTTTATTCCCAATACCGACAGATATATTCACGATCGCTAAAGACCAGAAATAAATTTTTGGAAGCCAGTGCTTCCATGCACCAGACAACATTATCCGTCTTTTATATTGTGTTCCTTGTGTTCCTCGGTTGTACGTGTTTCGGCTTTGATGTTTCAAACAGCTATTCGGGTCATTATAGTGAAACGGCAGCGCGATTGAAACATGACACAACCCTCAAATAGCTGTATTCTCACGTCTTTGAGACATGTTTTCATGGGAAAACAGGGTGAAACATGTAGCATTATCAAGCATCTCACATGTTACCCATCTCAAAATGAAACGTTAAACATGTAACCACTTTTTGCAGTGTGCAAACGGTTTACATTCGCCAATTAATTAAACCTATGAATAAGCGTGTAATCCCATAGCCCACTGTTGAACAACGGTTTGTATATGATTACATCATCGATATATTTCTTACGGCGGGAAACGAAGGTTCACGGTGATCTCAATTTCTTTAAATTGCTATTTTTCGGCCCAATTTGGCACGTTTTGTTCGCTCTGGCAAATGTAGTGTCGGAGTTGTACACGTTCTCGTGGTCATATGCTTTATGAAACACATTGTATATAAGTGCATCTCGAATGTATGGGCTTTCAACGCAAAATATTCGGCAAGATTATCGCCCGTAATAATCAAAAATCACCTTGGTCACCGGTAGCCGACAGTTTGCTCTCAGCAGCGTGGTAACATCCATCCCAGAATGCACTTTCCTCTCTCAGAGGGCCGATTTTCCTGCCATCATGGAATTCATATTCTACCAGACCAGATGGTTCTGCCAAATAACCTCACGCAATCAATTCAATTCAGTGTTCGTCTCAACTCGACTGGCGATGTTGTTTCTCAGTAAAATTTAAATATTATTCAAAAACTTTAAATATCTTTTTCTTTTCTCATATCGCCCAAACTTATCATCCGTTTACATTTGCTTTCATAACAGATCATATTGTGGCACGCAAATAGAATATAGATCTAGAGTGAATGGAAGAAATTCTTGCATAAAGTCACTTTTTGCACGAAAAAACCGGAATGTGAAATTGAAGACCGAAGACTTCCCTGCTGTTGTTTTTGCTTTGGCAGCACCCGGACCTCGGAGAAAGCACTTCAGATGTCGTGATAGTTTCATTCCAATTTAGAGCATATAATATTATGTTTTTAGATCTAATATAAAGTTGATTGTAATAGGAAGAAGAAAACATATATATCTAGGAATCTGGGGATAATGAAGATCGATCTTCGTTATTTTCTTGAAGTTGGAAATCCTTCCTTGTAATGATAGCCTATGCATTTATGTAGGCAAACAAAATGAGGACACTGGCAGATAAATTTTATAAATATCGTACAAAACACATTTATATAGACTCCAGATTCTAGATAATTAATTTGACCAGAATGCGTAATAATGATGGAGCTGCTCAGTGGAATTTGAAGTCCTTTCTATGGCAATGAATTCAATTTAGCCTAGTTGCACACGGTAGGCTTCGCTCGGTCGCGGATTCGGGGCTTTATGTATCTTCATTAGGTCCATACAAATTGATAAAGGTCAGTCTATATTCATTCACACGTATGTCTAATAATAAACAGTTTCCATTGTCATACTTAATTTCCCGATGAACATTAAATTCAAACTTTTTATTAAACAAACCAGTATATTGATCACGAGGACGGGCTTGCCTCCCTCCAACACTGTCCGCCATGCTGAGCCTAGACTCAAGCTGACGACCGGTCATCCTTATGACGTCATGCATATATAATTTTGTAAACAAAGCCAATGAAAACGGTCGCACTTTTAAGAGCACAATTGCACGCCCTTTTCCATTTGAAATAAGAACTTCTCCTTGTCCGATTTTCCTCATGGATATAGCAAATTAATCATGAAAGAATGGAGAATCAAATTATTTGATAAAAATTTCGATGCATTAGCACTTTAACATCAAATCGATTTCCCTTGAAGTTGAAGGGCCCCATATGTACCCCCGATGGCTTGTACCGATTGTTTACATGTATTTACAACTTGATCATGGCTATTGAGTCCACTTATATGTTCACATAATGCTATAATTGAAATATATTGTTTTATTATCCATTAGCAATAAGCAGCAATAATTGACAAACACATACGTAATAAAAATAACCACGTGATAAACCACATTGCATAAGCCGGCCTGTCACGACATGCTAATTATCCGGCCTCATAAAAAAAGTGACAACAAATGACATAAAATGCTAATAAATTGATTTATTATCATTATTATTATTGAAATAAAACAATTCAATATAATTTACAGAGTTCACTTGATTATCTTTGCGAAAGGTTCTTAGTTGAATAATTGTATGAAATCCCGTTCCGTATCTGGAAATCTTTTTTTTACATATACCCGCACTGAGCTGGTCGGCCGTCATATCGGATTGGCCAAGATTTCGAGCGTGGCAGAGTAAATCGATGATTCCGAGGCTTATAAGTGTCGATACATGTCTAAAAATTAGATAAAAGCAGAAATAAATATTATAGTAAGATCCACGAATAGTTGTAATTTCCTGTATAAAACATGCAATCAGTGTAAATAAGCCGGCCTGGCACGGTCTGCCAATCGGCCTGCCACAGGTTTGACAAAGGCCTGACATAAGAACGACTCGTTGTGGATGATTTCACACGCCACGTCCCTTCAGGAGAAGGTCACACTTGAATACTAGACTTCTCGCTCCATAAGTTGTCAAATAGCCTGTCAAACACGGGGAACCAACATATAAACTAGTCAGATGTGTTGAGGAAACGAATTTGAATGAATCTATTCAACAAGATTGCTAGTAGCAAAATGCCTGAAATTTCGCACATCCTGTAGTGAATAATTCCCGGCGCCCCCAGTGGCAGAGATGGATGACCAACACACAGTTGCCTCCCCTGTATTAAGCAGTTCTGGGGCCTTATTCACAATAAGTTACGGGCTTCTTAAGCCCCAGTCCCACTTAAGCCCAAGTCCC
>JAVTVY010004859.1:0-39881 GCA_036873755.1 Hanleya hanleyi
GACTCTACGTTAAGGCTAAAATAATCCACAGAGATGGCACCCGTTTGATCAAGGACAAACAGATGCGGCCTTATCAATTTACTCCTTCAAACTATGTGGTCTCAGATAGACGTCTCCATGCAGGGTAAGCTTATGACGGTCATGGACAACAGTTACCCCTATAAAGCCTACATTCAAACGCTAATGAATTTCGGTGAAGACGCTAAAACCTCTCAGCTAGTGCCCCAACTGTATGTATCCGACGAAGGTATTAATTTGGATACCGTGGATGCCGCAACAGGTCAAAATGTCGGATTTACACAGAGAAAGAAATTCATTGTGTAGAGTAATTTATTCGAAATGGAAGGAAACTTCATGCAAGATGTTTTCAAACAACAGCGCTTCTTGCTGAATAACGTGGACGCATACATCAAAATGCATCGCTCCACACCGCAGTTCACCATGATGTCGGGCGAGGAAAATCCGGCGTATGAACTGGTGATACCAGATATCAGTCTCAAAGTCGAGAAATTTCGCGTAAACCCCGGCGTGATTTTGGGACACGCCAAGACCTTGGAAAATACATCGGCCAAATATCCGTATGTGAGAGCGGTGACCAAATTGGCTTCCTTGGCCACGGGGCAGACCCTCTTCCGCTGGGATAATATGTTTTTATCCGTCTACCGCAACAGACTGGTGATAGGATACGTATCGACCAAAGCCGTCGACGGGGATCATAAAAAGAATCCCCTGAACTTTCAACACTTAAAACTGGCCAATCTCTCAGTAAATATTGATGGCGTAATGACTTCGGATCATTTCCTGAGAACGCGGTATAACTCGGATTGGAGGAAGAGTTCGTTCTCATCGGCCCACCTGAGTTTGTTCGATAGCATAGGACGTACCGCCGTATCTTCGGTAATTCTATAACCTGGTACGATTTCACAACGGCTCTACCCTCTACGCCTTCAACCTCGACCCCTCCTACGCCGCAGAAGATCAACTCCTGAGACAAGGCAATGTACGCCTGGAAGCGACCTTCCCATTTTGAAGGGCTCGTGTAGTAGTCAGAATGGAGTGGTTGTTGTGGAAG
Source organism: Hanleya hanleyi (assembly GCA_036873755.1). Classification (NCBI taxonomy): domain Eukaryota; kingdom Metazoa; phylum Mollusca; class Polyplacophora; order Lepidopleurida; family Hanleyidae; genus Hanleya; species Hanleya hanleyi. The sequence goes on from JAVTVY010004859.1 coordinate 1,073, forward strand.
TTCCGTTAATCTGCGCCTCCGCAGTCATGGAGTAGTAGAAAAAGAGCAACTGAGGTTGGAGAATTCGAGATAGGGGTGATCATTTTTTTCTGTCTCACGCTGTGGTCCCGCAGTTACGTGTCTTTGCCTAGTGGGATTGCGCAGGACAATGCACGTTGGGGGATTTTTCCTGCTAATGATAATTGTACATTAGAGACTTTGTTTTCTTTTCAGATTTTGTTATAAAGAGGACTCTTCAAAATTTAGCTGCCAATAAAAAGATGTAAGATTATGCAATTTTTCTTCAACAGGGCGGGAAAGAGTATCAATGAAGGTAATTGGTAGCACCCTCGCGGGTGGGCTGTTTTACAAACTTTTACCATTCTGTGTAAATGACCATGAAAACTAGCAGGAGATGAACTTCCAGGCATTATCTTGGAACAGTCAATTACCTCTCAGTTGGAAAAGTCTTATAATTTTCAACGGCCGAAATGGGGGTGTTTTTAGTAATTTTTATATCTGGAGTAGGGATGGTTTTCAATTAATTTTAGGTCCAGTTTCATATATAACTTTTAATAAATCGGGCCTCTTTGTAGCTGAAATCCTGACAATAGTTTGCATGTACAGGTATCGATAATCAGATCAATCTTTTTTAAGCACTGCCATTTGAAGGCCTTACACGGACATTTTCGGTGCCCTGTAGAATACGATGGGAGGGGTTGCGTGGCCATTAGTTGACTTTCGCTTAAACGTTCTGTTGCGCCCGCAGGATGTTTAAGAGTCTAGGTGGACAATCCTTGGTCTCAATGTCGTGGATTTGAGCCCGACTGCGTTGGTTTAATGGAAGTGTCGTCTGTCTGCGCATCCGAAATCGTGAAGTACTAGAAAAAGCCTAGGGCATTTGAGTGGACGTCTTGGGATCGAGATGGGTGATATTTGATCCAAATGGGTGTTTGTGGGGTGTCATATTGAAGGGTTCGTCGGGTAGCTTCAAACTTAGGGGCGGGGAGGTTGCAGTGAAAGTGTCGTCAACCTGTGTATGGTCAGGCGTAGAGTAGTAAGAACAGGGAATTTAAGTGAACGTTTTGGGGTAGAGATGGGCTAATTTGGTCCCAATGGTTCCCGTGTGTGTCATATTGAAGCGCTCGTTGCGGAGAGTCAGACTGGTGTGATTTTTAGTGGACACTCCCTCAATCTGTGCATGCTAGTCGGGTCGTAGAAGAAAAAGGGCATTCGATTGGACGTTTTGGCGTGGAGATGGACCATCCGTAGTCCAATTAGGTCGTGTGGGGTATCATATTAAAGCGTTCGTGGGGTAGACTCAGACTGAAGTGGTGATTTTTTGTTCGAAAGTGACGACCTCTATGATATTATCAGTAATATAGACAAAGCGCAGTTTCGGAAGTGCGCAGGGGCGCATTTGAGTAGGTGGACCATACCCGGTCCAGATGAGCGATGTGGGGTATCCATCCTACAGTTCTTATCGGAATGACTGGCACATCCTTTATTGAAAGTGCCGACGAGGTGCGCATGTGCCCTCGGGGTGCAGTAGAGAAGTTTCGTAGAGAAGTTCCACGGCAGTTTCTTGGGTGCACAGGAGCGATCTGGTTACCTGGTTGTGTGTGTGTGTGTGTGTGTGTGTGTATGTGTGTGTGTGTGGGCACCATAGTGGCCTTATTAGGTCGTGTGTGTGTGTGAGAGTACCTTAGGATGAACTTTGTCCTTATCGCGTCGACCCAATAAGGAATGCCCCAGAAATCGTTCCATTTGTATTTTTAAGTCATTTCCAGCCATTTTTGAAGTTCATCCTAAGGAAAATGCACACAGTCTGTGTGTGTGTGTGTACACACGAAATGCGGGCATGTTTCGGTTTTTGACCAATTACAGTGTTTATTATGCATGTGCTGGAACCTTTCCTTATTATCATATGGCCCGGAAACCAGGACACCCATATCTCGCCTCTCATTGGCCAGACGTTTTGCTTTTTTACCTTCTTTAACTGGAGAGGACGTGCCTTGCCACATGGCGAGACAAGAGGGAAGCCATATTGTTTCATTTTGGAGCTTGGCGGTAAGCAAATTTCAATCGTCGGGAGGAAGGCTGCATGACGTTAATATTAGCTGTCTTTGTGGTCGACGGCAATCTTTGTGTTGCGCCACAGGTCCCCGAAACATAAATTTTACCTGGGGGTCAGTCTGAGGGTCGAATAATTTTGATATGTGTCGAATTCTGGGTAAAATATCGCTCGAAAATGAATTAAAGCCTCGATTATCGATATCAAACATAGGCCTATGTCAACTCTGAATCGATTCCAGCTCTTAAATTTCAGAATCCTTAACGTATAATGTTCCACGACGTCCTTGAGTTGTGGGAGTGTTTTGATCCGCCTACCGTTTTATTCGTGGGTAGCCAAGTTGACATAATTTTTTAGCTATAAATGTTGAGTGGTTCCAATTGATTGTATGCAGGTGCCTCTCTCAAAGAAGGAAATTACGAACTGAACTGAACATGGCTTCGTTGCTTAAGTGTAGGAACGAACGAAGGCATTTCGACAACAACGACATTTTAGCTTGGCTAATTCGTGAGGGACTATGGAACGTAAAACGGTATAGCGAGCATCCTGTGGATACATAAATTACAAACTTTTTGTAGAAACATAACATCGATTTAGTGTATTTTTATTTATCGCGCACCATTCTTTCAATGAAAATGATATCTAATAGTGCACAAAGGTATTTCACTTCGGGAAATTGCGGAATTCGGGAACGTTGTGGAATTCAGGAACATTCGGAAAAAAAGTTTATGATTTCGACAACTTTGAGTCCCAAATTGACCCTTATTTCACATAAAATGCGATCGGGCATTCGTCTCGGCGATCGGATATAATTTTATTGTACCAACAGATGACAGCACCTTTTCTGTGGTATTTCATCTGTGGTTTCCGAATTCGGCAACTGTTCCCGATTTCGACAACGTTTCCGAATTCCGCAATTTCCAGAAGTGATTTGCGAGTGCGCGATAATTATGTTTGTAAAACCACGGCACCATGGAAAAGTATGTGTCGTCGGCATAGCGGCGAGGGAAGTGAGAACTTATGAATCTTATGTACTTGTCAATTGGATCCCCACCCCAGAGAAGGGTGGGGTTATGTTGGGGGTAATTCACAAAAATTTTGCCCTACCCTCAAATCAACAAGTGCATTAGCTATCAGCCTGCATGGCCTCATTTTGTCCTGAACAGCTGAAAGCAGGGCAAGGTCACAGCATACAGCCACCGATTAACTATAGCCGCCCGAGCCTGAATTAGCCGGACGTTCCCCGATGCTTTTTAAAGACAAGAAAGGGCATCCATGAAGTATGTAGGCCTCAGTATCAGAAAAATGGACCGTTTTAACTGATATTTATTTAGGGTAAATTATCATTGACACATGGAAAGCAGGTTTTATCTTGCCTGGGTCCTGGCACAAGTGCTTTTTTGTGATACCGGTAGTACCCTTTTTCGCAAATATAGTGCAAGATGACAAAATGACATGCTATGACAAGTACGTTAAGAAGTTGCATGTATAATATCATGAACTACCCTTGTCACTGTTGACGATAGTATTGCAGAATTGTATCGACATTCAAGTATTATTCTTCTTAGCACTGGACCGTGTTTTGCGTACATGTCAATGTCAGACTTCTTTTTCTATGTATAAGGTGTGCAGACATTATGTCATTGAATAAGGGATTTCACTAATCATAACTTTATTGTAGAGGTGGGGATTGGAGGGAGGTGCATGATGATGCATTGGACAGACAGACATCCAGACTTGCTTGCTTTTGTATATTGTATCATGCCACATTCTCTTATGAACTAGAAGTATTTAATTTTGGTAATTTTTTCTCACTTTTCAAGCAATGTCGCGAAGAAGATGCAAAATAAATCCACTGGAGGTGGCAGCTGACTGTATTGCAAGAAACAGTTCTGAGGATGCAGATTTTGTGAGAAAATACATTGATAGCTATAAAGGTAAGTTATCTTGATAGTAAATTCACTTTATTTGGGGGGAAAAAATTAATAATTTTCCTGAAAAGTGCTGACTGGGCTGATCATGTCCCCCTGATAAAGACATTATGTTGATTTTGTGTTTCATGTCGAGGTTGATTCAAATTGATTCCATTGTCAATCAACATCATATTGGTCAAGAGTTTGGGGCAAACTTTGGGTTGCTATGGCACTTTAACACCGAATAATGGTTTTGGTGAAATAACTGTTGTTGCATATTGTCAAACTTGCTTTTCTAGGACGTCTTCCAAAAGCTGAAAAAAAGTGTCTGTCCAATGATAGTGGTATCATCATTAACTGTCTGCTCATCTGACCTCAGTCACACCACCACTGTTGAATGGAAGACTAGAATACTTTATAGACCTATTGAAATTTGGATGCAGTTAATTTATGTAGTTTCCATGGCAACAACATCAAGAATATTCATTGGACAACAAAATTCCTCTTTTTATTTGCCATCTAGCCGGCTTCAAAGCCTTCTTCTCATAGTGAAAGTGAATTACATAAAGTGACTGTTACGCTTTCAATATTGCACATTGAGGACGACTCACATAACCACAATTTTGTGGTATTTTGTTGACCAGATACACTAATTACAGGCGCATTTATTTTTTGAACCTGCAGGATGTGGTACATTTACCAAAAGGGCATTCGAGAAAGGAGAGTATTTACTCGAATACAGAGGGGAACTCTGCAACAGAGAGGAAGGAGAAAAACGATTGGACAACTACCCAAGTTCAATGGGATCATTTTTATTTTTTTTTCAACAGCAGGGTTCTCATTACTGGTATGTATGTTTAGGTATTCTAGTTCAGTTATCACAAATTCACTGATTCCAAGGACTTAGCTTCGGTTAATTCTGGAAAAGGGTGACAATAATAAAATTTGGGATTTATATGAAGTTTCTTGTGACTCAGAAACTTCGGTAGCCAAATGTAATTAATAGAAAATCATTAATTTTTTTTTATTAATATCTTTTGATATTGTTCACCTCTTCAAGGCAAAACTTGGTATGCATCATTGATACATCAACAGACTTGCCATGAATCACCTCAAGTACATCTGTGTATCCTTCCATCCATAACAACAATTGATCAAACAGTTTTATTCTGATTTCAATGTGTTGGGATTCTGTTCTTGTGATTGTTCATTGAAGCACTTGGAATTGTGGTTGTAAATTGAATAAGCAGGCATTATTACTTGCTCATCTATTTTCTCTTTTATTCCTGTGGTTGTGACTATGCTCTCACTAACTGACATTCTCTCCTCACTCCATATTTAGCACCTCAAATATTGACTAGCCATTTAGTAGTCTCTATATTAGCTCACCTGTTAAGGTGAAATGCAGAGGTTTTCATATTTCCCATTCTCTATTTCCTGTGTGTTGAACCATGATTTTATATTCTCAATATTTTATCGGCTAGCAGTTTTTGGAAAGTTTGCTTTTGAATCGGCCAACCTAATATTTTTGAGTTTCTAAATCACCATTCCTCGTCTGCCCTTCTTTGACGACAAATTATGACGTTGCATCAGACAATCTTGCCTGATGAGACAATCTGAAACGTTCATGCCACAGGCTCGATGTGATGTCATAATCAAGGAAAGATATGTGATGCCAGTTTTACGCTGCATTTTGCTAGGGGGTCCTGTTTTACACATCAGCGTTTACAGGCGGTACCACCTGATGTCTAAAGTTGAAATTTAGTTTACAGTAAATGATTGTACATGGACATTTGTACAGACTTGATAGATTTTTTTCCCAATTTAGTACTGATATGTGATGATCTACTGTAGCGGGTGGTCGGGTGGGTTCAGGTTCCTGTTGCTTCAATGCATTTTGCTAAGAAGCAACAGGAACTTGACAATGGGATGTCTAGCACTGTAATATCACTTGTCTTTATTGCACCATGTAAGCGTCCTGTCTGTGTCTTGTGTGCTGCCCTCAGTGTTTTATAGTGTGGATGGAGGGTGTCTGGTTCCATGCTGCTTCAAAGATTTCTTTGAAGTAGCAGGAACACAACTGGGCTGGGTGGTGCTTAGTTGATTCGTCGTTATATAGTTGAAATATTGTTGAAAGCGACGTTAAATTCTATTCAGTCACTCACTGATCTACTGTAATCCAAAAGTAGTACAAACTGTTCTATCAAAGTTTATGTTCAGTAATTCAGATTGAGACTGGCATTTCGAAGCTGGTCGATGTAATGAAATCCATTTCAGTTGAGCTGTTGGGTAGTTTGGCTAATTTTCAGCACTATACTCTATTCCAGTATTGATGCTACTCATGAGTCAACAGGCCTAGGGAAATATGTCAATGACGATCAACGGAAACCAAATGCCAAGATGAGAGTGGTAATGGTGAATGACGATCCACACCTGGCATTATTTGCCTTGTGTCCAATAGATGATGGCGAAGAAGTTAAATACGATTATGGAGATCCTAATGCCTTCTGGAGAAAGGTGAGTTAGGACCAGGACATTCTGATTAAGAATATGTATTGCCAACCTATGGGGGGACTTATAGTCTAGTATTGAAGGATCTGTCTGTCTGTCTGTGCACCATTCGCTTCAGGGCCATAAGTTTTTTGCAGACTTAAAGGATTCTTCTCAAATTTGGTATGTGTGTGTTGGTGGTTAACACCAAATTTTATGTCTGGACATTAGCTTTAGGCAGACTATTCACTCACTCACTCCTGTTGTATAACTTGACATGTGGATACCTGGCATATAGTTCATGCAAGATGGGGTGACGTGAATTTGCAGGATTTCCAATAGTCTCCATGCAATAACTTTACAAAGACGTGATGGATTCTTTCGAATTTGGTATGTGGCCAACACCATACAATTACACGAATCATGAGATGTAGCCTCTGATTGCTTATTGTGCATGTGAGCTTGAATGTGGCGCCGACTGGTGGCCAACTCTCAAATTTCTTTGCAAAAACCTTTGCAAACGGGTCAGGACACATTCTTGTGATTGTTACATAAGTGCCATTTCTGGAGCATCGGAATTCAGACCAGTGTGTTCTATGTTTTCTTATTATGGGTCCGGGCAATGTTCTGTTACATTGACCCAATCATTACGCAATTTGACAAGTGACTTTAGAAGGCTGGGATTGCTTTTTGTGAGAACAGTAACCCATATGGCCTGGCTACTGTCATTTCGAATCATATACAGCTTGGACACGTACATGTATATGTTAACACCCCAATGACTTTTGATCATTGATGTATTATTAAAGCCGGGAACCAGGAAGTGTATTTCTCCTTACCTAGTTTAAGTAAATTGAGAGAATAACATATGCAGGGATGTATTCTGATTAGACTTAATTCAAATGTTCTTCCATTCAGGAGAAAGTCCGGGAGGAAATATATCAGTGTCCTGGTATGATTAACCCGTTGAAACCTTCTTCATTATTTCAGTTTGTTCAGTTAGTTATCAAGTTTTAGAATCTGCAAATAGTCTTATTCCATATCTTTACGACTGAAAGTACTTCCATTAATATTAGATGTTGAATTTAAAAAAATATTTTTGCTGAAAAGATTTGTCCAAATAATTGTTTTCAAAGACTTGTTTGGTTCATAGCTGGATAAAGTCTTTGTGAATGGCTTTTATTTATGCAATTTTTCTTACATGCTTGTTTTTTGTTTTTTTTTTCTTTTTCCTCATTTTTTTGTGTTAAAGGAAATTGGCAAGATCGTTGACTGGATGGTCAGAGCTGTACCAACTAATCTGAAAAACATGTTCAGCAACAATTTCTCTCCAATTTAATCAGTCGTATCCTCAAAATCACCTTATATATAATGCGTTGTATTTGATAAGTAGAAACGAATGAAATCACATGAATAGAACATTTGAATACAACATTTGAATGTTTGATTGGAAATGAAAATCGGCCTGCCACGTTTGAAAGTTAGCAGTTTGTTTTTTGTCGTCACTCGGAAAAGTTTCACGTGAAACTGCAACAGTACGTTTTCTTATGAAAACTCCAGATGTTTGTAGTAAAATTTCACATACATTGTTCCTTTCATTATATTACTAATTAATTGGATGATTGTTATCCTAACATATAGTATTTCAATAGAAATTCATATGTTTTATGAGCAATTTTTGACAACAAATACTGTTACAGCTTTTGAAGTTACTGTACCTTTCGACTGTCAGCGAGCTTGCCCATTTTCTTTAAATGAAAAATTGTTACAAATTCAGTTCAAAATTGGAGAGCTGCATACATACGCAAAGTCCCCCATGATGAAAACTCCTCTTTCCAGGGTGTGAAACCAATTTTCTTTATACCACCAATCCTTCGAGTTACACATTGCCCATTTTAATTTGGAGAAGAGATGGTACCATAATGGAGAATGTGAATGTCCTGCACCACAACCAATTAAAGAATCTCTGATCATGTGCATGAAGTTCTCACTATTGGGAAAACTATGTGTACTGAACAGTATATGATAATAAGGAATAAATTTGGTAGTTTGGGACGCATTGCAAAGCAATATCTGTACTATGGATGAATGAAGTCTCCAGGCTGGCTGGCTGGTTTTCCATCGTCAACATTCCAAGATACGCTATGCTGGTGTTTTTACCCCTCGGCCAAAATTTGGCCGAAGGGTATTGTCGTCGTCATGTCCGTCTGTCCGTCTGTCCGTCACACCTTTCTCGTTCCCAAGATATCTTTAGAACGACTTACCCTAGGCACATCAAACTTGCATTGCACATCCATATGCTCGTGCCCCTGAACCCTATTGAATCTGGACCTGATTGGTTGGAAACTTTGGCGGCCATCTTTAATTTATGCGAAATCATCACAGCTTTCTCGTTACCAAGATATCTTTAGAACGACTTACCCTAGGCACACAAAACTTGCACTGCACATCTATATGCTCATGACCTAGAACCCTATTGAATCTGGACCTGATTGGTTGGAAACTTTGGCGGCCATATTTAATTTATGCGAAACCATTAATCTTGCGTATCTCAGGTACCATTTCACTGTTCAGTGTGAAACTTAGTATAGATCATCGATGCATCAAGAAACTTTAAAGGAATGACCAAACCAGTTTCCCTGATTCGGTGGAAACCTTGGCGGCCATCTTTAATTTATGCAAAATCTTTAATGATATATATCTTTGATACCATTCAAGTGTTCTATACGAAACTTGGTATACAGCATCGATGTATCAAGAGACCTTCAATGTATAACCACATCAATTCCTCTGAGTGGCGGGAAGGATGGGCGGCCATCTTTAATTTATGCAAAATCATGAATGATCTCTATCTCTGATACCGTTCAAGTACTCGATGTAAAATTTAATATACATCATCGATACATCAATAGACATACGATAAATGACAGTTCTGGTGTTTCTGATTGGGCGGAAACCTTGGTGGCCATCTTTAATTTATGCAAAATCTTTAATGACGTATATCTTTGATGCCGTTTCAGTGTTCTATATGAAACTTGGTATACAGCATCCATGTATTACAAGACTTGCAATGAATAACTATGTCAGTTCTCCTGAGTGGTGGAAAGGATGGGTGGCCATCTTTAATTTATGCGAAATCATTAATGATCTCTATCTCTGATAACTTTCAAATGCTCGATGTAAAATTTGCTATACATCATCGATGCATCAAGAGACTTATGTAATGAATACCGGTTTCTCTGATTGGATGGAAACCTTAGAGACCATTTCTAATTACAAAATTTTTCATAATCTGTATATTTGTCACTTGACTGCTTGGTGTTCCTGAGGTCTTGGTTCAAATTGAATACATTATGAATGGCCGGCGCCCAGAGCCGAGGGGTTTTCTGATGTGCAGCTTCGTATCAGATTATCTGATGCTGCATTGACTGCACTCATCCACTTTACCCAGAGGGTATATCCCCCCCTCCACCCTGATCTGTGAGCCCTATTCTGTATCTCTGAAACTGAGCCTCGCCCGACCCTATATGTTGATATTTTGAGATAGCATATCTGATGCTGCATTGGTTGAACTGATACACTACACTCTGAGGGTATGTTCCCACCCCCGGATGTCGGGGGCCCCACCTATATCACTGAAACTAAAGCCTTGCCGAACCCTCGAATAGGATTCCTGATGAGCTTGACTGCTCTCATCCTCTACATCAAGGGGGTGGGGAACGGGGGGTGGGGGTTGGGCATACTCCACTCCCCCCCCCCCTTGGCAATGTCATCCTGTACCTCTAAGCAACACCCTGTAGATACACCCTCCCCCCTCCCCCCAGTCAACATCACCCTCTATCTCCTAAGCACTATTGAACCCATTGACCGGACTTCCGAAATTCAGATTCTGTTAAATATTAATTATGGTATCAATAAACATCCTTTGTTATGTTGGTGAAACCCCCCGTTCAATGAGGACTCCTCCCCCCCCCCCCAATTACACTTCGTGATATTTTACCCTTCACGTTGTTATATAGCATGCATTAGTTATCCTCATCTCATAGATGCAGGATATATAATTATGCAGTCTCAAAAGCCTGCTACATTCCATTCCTGCTGATAACCATTTCAATCTGGCAATTTGGTTCGATTGAATGATTGTTGATTTTTTCCCCCGCCACGTAAGTGGGTGGGGGACTTGGAAATGCTACCCGTCCGTCCGTCCATCCCAACTATGCTGTGAACGTGATATCTCGAGAACAATTCAACTTATCAACTTCAAACTTGGGGGGTGACTTGACATCAGTGAGAAGATGGCTGGGATTGTTTTTCATCAAACTGCGTTAACCAGGATGTCCGCGGCCAGCCATCTTAGATTCCATCCATCTCCAATATGTTGTGAACGCGATATCTCGAGAACAGTTCAACCGATTGACTTCGAACTTGGGGGGTGACCTAACATCAGTGAGAAGATGACTGGGATTGTTTTTCACTAAACTGCGTTAACCAAGATGGTCGCCGTCAGCCATCTTAGATTCCATCCATCTCCAAAATGTTGTGAACGCGATATCTCGAGAACGGTTCAATCGATTGACTTCAAACTTGGGGGGTGACCTGACATCAGTTAGAAGATGGCTGGGACTGTTTTTCACCAAACCGCATTAACCAAGATGGCCGCCGTCAGCCATCTTAGACGCCATCCATCTCAAATTGTTATGAACACGATATCTCGAGAACAATTCAATCGATTGACTTCAAATCTGGGGAAGAAGATGACTGGAATTGTTTTTCACCAAATTGCGTTAACCAAGATGGCCGCCATCAACTATATTGTTAACGAGATATCTCAAGAACAATTCAACCGATCTACTTCAAACTTGGGATGGCTTCACAATGGTGTGACATTTTCCGTCCGTCCCTCATAACGTCCTTCCGTCCCTCATACCGTCCTTCCATCCCAACCATCTTGTGAACGCGATATCTCAAGAACAATTCAACCGATTAACTTCAAACTTAGTGGATGGCTGGGATCTCAGAAGAAAGTCAATCATTTTTCGGCACAACTACGCCACCGGATGATCTTTCTCGATCACCCTGTTCCCTTTCCTCCATAGACAATTTGCAACATTGTCCTTCACAATATCTCCTTCACATCAACAACACCACACTCCTAGAAACAATTTACCATGTCACAAATCCTATATTATGATTATAATCCGTGTATGTGAGAAGCCCATTTCCAGACAAGCTTTTTGACGGGGGACCTGTTAGCTACTCAGCTTGTTACATTGCATGTTGCGTATTATCAGGGTCCGAAATGCGGACCTGCTAATGGGATTGTGGATAAAACCATGCAGTCCTCGGGTTTGTATTTGGGGATAAATAATATCCTGGGAGAAAGTAGCGAATTCTAAGTAAAATCAGAAGTTCTCAGGCTAAATTCGGAAAATAACGTGTAAAAGGATCATGTAGCAGTATTTCCGTCAACCATTTCCATGGTAGTTGCAATAATGAATACACTGGATATTTCTTGTTGAATGAAATGGTATGAATATCTAAATGGATGCTTTCCCGTAATATCTTTGTTGAGTGCAAGTTAACTTTTGATATTTAACATGTATTTTGTTGTAGATGGTGTACAGATGGTCGACGGGAAGCAAAAAGGAGACAGTGGGTATCACAGCTCTGAGAAGATGACAAAAAAAATCAAAGAAGGAAAGCAGAGGACAGAAGGGGCGGTCAGAAGAAACTAATTGTCAAACAAAACAAGAAGAGACAGTATGTAGGACAGCCAAGCAGGGGCAATTTGAAATAGGTAAGGACTGTGACAAAAAAGAGAACCTGTCTGAAGAGGATAGCTGCTGTAGATACGACAAACATGAAGACCTGGAGGTCCGGTGTTCTCCAGAGGAAACAAACATTGTAGGAGACCAAGAAATAGAGACAGGAGTCGAGGAGAAAGAACACAAAGGAGGAGCTCGGGGCTATGTTCGAGACCAACAGCCACAAACTGACCTGGCCAAGGATGGGGAACTTGGAAGGGGAACTCGTGACTGGGATAAAGAGGACATGGAGGGTATATGTTCTCAGGAATGTGTTACAGACCAACAGCCACAAACTGACCTGGCCAAGGATGGGGAACTTGGAAGGGGAACTCGGGACTGGGATAAAGAGGACATGGAGGGTATATGTTCTCAGGAATGTGTTACAGACCAACAGCCACAAACTGACCTGGCCAAGGATGGGGAACTTGGAAGGGGAACTCGGGACTGCAATAAAGAGGACGTGGAGGTTATATGTTCTCAGGAATGTGTTACAGACCAACAGCCACAAACTGACCTGGCCAAGGATGGGGAACTTGGAAGGGGAACTCGGGACTGGGATAAAGAGGACATGGAGGGTATATGTTCTCGGGAATGTGTTACAGACCAACAGCCACAAACTGACCTGGCCAAGGATGGGGAACTTGGAAGGGGAACTCGGGACTGGAATAAAGAGGACATGGAGGTTATATGTTCTCAGGAATGTGTTACAGACCAACAGCCACAAACTGACCTGGCCAAGGATGGGGAACTTGGAAGGGGAACTCGGGACTGGGATAAAGAGGACATGGAGGGTGTATGTTCTCGGGAATGTGTTACAGACCAACAGCCACAAACTGACCTGGCCAAGGATGGGGAACTTGGAAGGGGAACTCGGGACTGGGATAAAGAGGACATGGAGGGTATATGTTCTCGGGAATGTGTTACAGACCAACAGCCACAAACTGACCTGGCCAAGGATGGGGAACTTGGAAGGGGAACTCGGGACTGGAATAAAGAGGACATGGAGGTTATATGTTCTCGGGAATGTGTTACAGACCAACAGCCACAAACTGACCTGGCCAAGGATGGGGAACTTGGAAGGGGAACTCGGGACTGGGATAAAGAGGACATGGAGGGTGTATGTTCTCGGGAATGTGTTACAGACCAACAGCCACAAACTGACCTGGCCAAGGATGGGGAACTTGGAAGGGGAACTCGGGACTGGGATAAAGAGGACATGGAGGGTATATGTTCTCGGGAATGTGTTACAGACCAACAGCCACAAACTGACCTGGCCAAGGATGGGGAACTTGGAAGGGGAACTCGGGACTGGAATAAAGAGGACATGGAGGTTATATGTTCTCGGGAATGTGTTACAGACCAACAGCCACAAACTGACCTGGCCAAGGATGGGGAACTTGGAAGGGGAACTCGGGACTGGGATAAAGAGGACATGGAGGGTATATGTTCTCGGGAATGTGTTACAGACCAACAGCCACAAACTGACCTGGCCAAGGATGGGGAACTTGGAAGGGGAACTCGGGACTGGAATAAAGAGGACATGGAGGTTATATGTTCTCAGGAATGTGTTACAGACCAACAGCCACAAACTGACCTGGCCAAGGATGGGGAACTTGGAAGGGGAACTCGGGACTGGGATAAAGAGGACATGGAGGGTATATGTTCTCAGGAATGTGTTACAGACCAACAGCCACAAACTGACCTGGCCAAGGATGGGGAACTTGGAAGGGGAACTCGGGACTGCAATAAAGAGGACGTGGAGGTTATATGTTCTCAGGAATGTGTTACAGACCAACAGCCACAAACTGACCTGGCCAAGGATGGGGAACTTGGAAGGGGAACTCGGGACTGGGATAAAGAGGACATGGAGGATATATGTTCTCAGGAATGTGTTACAGACCAACGGCAACAGATTGACCAGGCCAAGGACGGCGAACTTGGAAGGAGAGCTCAGTGGGATGAAGAGAACCCTGCTGGCTCCATCGAAATCTATTGCAACAAAAGTGAAGAAATAGAGGGCGTATGTTCTAAGGACTGTGTTCTAGAACAGCCACAGATGGACCTGTCCAAGGATGGGGAACTTGGAAGGGGAACTCAGGACTGGGATGAAGAGAACCCAGTAGGCTGCAACAGATACAACAAAAATGAAGACCAGGAGGGACCAACTGTCACAGATGGACAAAGTCAGGAATACATTTCGGACACTGACGATAGTTGTGAGTCTGTGACTTATCCAGTTCTGAATGTGAAGCCCCCGGTGGGTTGTGTCCAGGTCGGGGATACATTAACAAGTTCTCCGAGAGAAAGCAACTGTGGGAAAAATGATGTCTCTGATGAGAATAATGGGAGTGGAGATGACAGTTCCAACGAAGAAAATGTTCTGTTCATTAGTGACCAGAGAAACTCTGAAGTGTATATGCCAGCTCTTCGGTATAGCAATGTGGGGAAAAAGGGAAAACAAAAGAAATTTGACAGAGTATGGAACAAACAACATACCTCAGGACGCACAGAGAATCTGTGGAAGTGAAAGCAATCCTTGATATGGAGTCTAACAGAAGTTTAGATAAAACACAAGTTGAGAAAGACACAAACTTCCAGTTAAGCTTATTGCGTAACAGGGGAGACCATCAACATAATATTAACGTTCTTGACAGTGGGAAAGGACAAATGATCATTGCTCGTAGGAGTGGTAAGCAGATGTTCAATTCTGATGAATATTCTCCGTGCCCATACTGCCTTCTTTGGATCAAGGAAGATGATATGTACAAGCACAAAGCTTATCGTTGTCTTTTCAAATCAGGTAACAACAAACCAACTATTGGAAGGCTTGTTACTCAGGGAAGAATTCTGAAGGGTTCCCTCTCGGGTTCCAAGAGAGTACAAGAAGAGGATTTTCCATCCATGACCCGAGATTTGATAAGCAGAACGGCACAAAATGATGTTCTAATTGTAGAGTTGGGGGAGGAGTGGCTTCGGAAATCAAGCCGGAATCCACTTCGTAGAAAGAATTACGCAAGTAGTCACATGAGAAGGGCTGCAAGGGTGCTTCATTTCTGCAGAATTATTGATTCCAAAAGTTGTCCAAACAACTGTGCAGTGTCTTACATGGATTTCATTATCCCAGCAAAGTTTGACACCGTTGTCATGGCCACAGTTAAGGCTGCGGGAAGTGAAGGTGGAGCAGATGATATGCAGTACCCATCCATAGCGACGACATTCGGGAATGATCTCCTCAGAATGGCAGAAACAAAAGAAGCAATAGGAATCAAAAGAAGTGACGACAAGGTGAGGAAAGAATCTAAAGACTTCATCAAATTATTATCAAAAGAGTGGCCGTCAAAAGTTGCTGTGACATCCCGCAGAATAGCTGAAGAGAGGAAGTACGAGAAGAAAGTTGAACTTCCACCAGCAGAAGATTTGAAAGCGATGTCAGAATTTCTGCAAAAGGAATTGCTATCTCTTGGTCCAAGTCTCCAGACAATTTCTTGGCAAGTTTACCAAAGAGCTGTTAAACTGGTACAAGCCCGCCTAGCAACGTACAATAAACGCAGGCCAGGAGAACTGGAGGCCATGAAGTAAGTATATCTATCCGTCTTTTCAGTCCAGGGATAGTGATTGGGATGGTCTCAAGGCCATGTGTGAGGTTGGGTGAAGCATGTTGTCTTCCTAAAACTCAGCCTACGCTTCAAGGCAGAGCATCAACTCAAGGCTCCAAGGAGAACCTCTTGGGGTGACCAGGATATTCATGGGTGACCTTGTTGATTGACATTTGTGATAAACTGGAGATTTGCCATTGTCCATATAAATATATATTATACTATTGATTAACCGTTAACTATAGTTTGGAGGTTAAGGCATTCATGATAAAGTGCTTTCGTCTGGAGTTTGGACCTAAATATATTCATAGAACTACTGTATGTATTTATTAATCATGCGTGTCGGTTCACAAAAGGACCTGTAATGAAATCGGCGTGTTCAGTCCCAAAGGGATTGCTCTGAGGGTTGAACTGAGAAACTGATTTCAAAGTTTCTTCTAAACGGGCAATATTTTTTAAATCAGAAAATGTAATTATATAAATCTAAAGATTTAACCAAGAGCTAAGGCTAGTTTTTTTCATAGGATGGCCTGTAAATATTCTGAATCATGACAAATTGTAGACTTTCAGCTTAATATTTTTGTTTCTCTTTGCTCTGGAGGTAACATAAAAGTTAGTTAAATATGTACATGTATACATGTCCTGATATACTTGACATTATTGCACTTTACCTAATATTCATGTTTGGCTACAGTTTACAGTGTTTGAATAACTTGTTATTCCAGATTGGAAGCTTATCAGCATAGACATGCGTCAACCGATGTGCTCAACAAGGATGTAATGGAAGACCTGACCACATTAGAGAGGAGACTTCATGATACACACCAGTTGGTTACTGTGCGGGGTAAACGTGGCACTCCTGTGCCTGTCCTCATTCCCGATGACGCCAAGCATGCCATGGCTTACATAGCTTCTGACAAAGTGCGGTCATCCCCTCTACTTGGTATTAAGGAAGAGGCACAGCAATACCTGTTTGCTAACAGTGGTAGGTCTTACTTTTCTTGGCTCATATGCATTAGAATAGGCAAACCTATGTAATGCATCAATCCCTCCGTTTGTCCATTTTTTGACCTGAATGCTGTTTTGTCTGTATATACATGTACAAGGTTAGAGCAGGTCCTCACCCCCTAGGAACTACAGATTAAACCGAAATTAAAATGTCAATTTTCTTGTGTGTCCAGCCCGTGTTACTGTTTGGGTGTTTACTACTGGATGCTATAACCTGCACTTACATGACCCCATCCTTACATGACCTAGCACATTTCCACGTATGAGTGCATATGTTTTTTCAAACACATTTTAATCCACCGAACAGCATGGACATGCGGCAGGCTATATGTATTCGTATTTGTAAACCTCTTTTGTGAAACCTCTCTGTTAGGATTATTGGTTCCCTTAAGGTCAAGTTCATGTCAAATGTTGTTCCTGTGAGCGTGTCGTGGCCGAATGGTTAGAGTGTCTGACTCTGACCCGGAGTGCTACAGCTGGCGTGGGTTCGCGCCTTGTCAGTGACCGCTTACATATATACTCGCCTATTCACAAGGCGCTGGGCTGATTCGGTGTCCAGGGTAATATGGACTGATGGTGGAACTAGTTGCTACGCTAGACCTTCGCCAGCGGAGGCACTTGGGGAATAAAGTACCTGGGTGTCTTTCAGTGACCGCTATATAAATCCACTCACAGTAGTACATCACACACATCTGGTCAGAAAAAGGGACGGGGCTATATGTACAGTCAGGAGGTGTCGATGCACTGTAAATAAGTTACTTGCACAGCCTGCACAGCACGGGACCTCGACTGCTACTGACCCTGTCTCGACCACCATAGTTAGCGGCGGGGTTACTGCAAGCTTCTAAATATCTCTGTAGGAGGGTGCTCCTAGTCTGAAAGGAGGGATGTCCGGAACAACAGCAACAACCTGGCCCATTCTGTCGGTCACTCCCTCTTTCCATCCATGGAAGCTGTTGAACAAAGTGACTGTAGCGGTTTGTCCATCCTACATTTGCATTAAGATTGGGAAAGATTCAATGCTTAGATATATATGCATTGTTTATTAGGCAGGAGTGTTTCCCGTGTGTGTGCGTCGATGAAAGAGTTACGAGAAGAAGCTGGAGTGAAAACAGATCTTCAAAATCCAGATCTACTTAGATGTACACTACTGCGCAAGTACATGACTACTGCTACCCAGGTAGGGAGTTCATTGCAGTGCTCAGAGAAAGAAAATGGCATATAGTTCATGTAAGACGAAGTGACATGAATTTACGGGATTTCCAATAGAAACAAATGGGAAGTGGTCCGCCATTGTTCAATATGCTAACATGTGAAGCGACGTTGAAAAGCGCCATCTCCTCTTACATGAACTATATACCTAGAAAATGGGCTAGTTTTTCCATGGGAATCTGATTCCCATCAGCACTCCCACAAAATAATTTGCAAGAATCCAGCAGATTCCCATAACATTTTATCAATCTGTATAGAAATGATAGCGCTGTATTCCCTTAGATTCCTGTGGAGCTGTGTTCCGAGAATCTATTTGGATCCCCATGAATTCTAACGAAAAACAAGGCCTGAGATGTATTTTTTGAGATTTCTTACAACATACATGACAACTGCATTCAAGTTCCTCTAATATTCACTCTAACCAGTAAATCAGGGTTCTTCCCTAAAGAAATCAGTTGATTTTGTGGGAAAATATGGACATTTGATTTGAGTCAGTCTTAAAAGAAGGACTGTGAGACATTGTACCTACCCCTGAAACAGTAGGATGCACAGAAAATATCTGTTAAACATTTTATTTATTTCTGTGAATAATCAGAAAATTTCACTTGCTGGCAAGTACATGATTTCAGGGCAGTTTTGTATACTGGGCATTTCATTGCGCTCATCCATCTTTGTTGATATGACAACTTCGAGCTTCTCCACGTAATTGCGATTTAATGCATGAGCTTTTGACCCTCTTGCCGAGGTCTTGGCAAGAGGGTAGAATGCTACACGTCGTAGTTCATTAAATTGCAGTTAAGTGGAGAAGGTCTGAGTTGTCATATTACATGTATATATGAGACCCCAAATAATAGTCTCAAACATTGTATCACAGATCTTTGTTGTTTTGTTGAAATTGATACTTGATTATTGACTTGTATGTTATTCCTAGCACACTAATACATCTCACTTGTCTCTCTGCTTTACTATTGTACACTTTAATTTGATTTTGTTGATTACAGATGCTTTCCATTGATGACCAAGAGATGCACTGGATAGTAAAGCATTTGGGTCATTCCATCACTGTTCATGAGGAATACTATAGGGTAATGTCCTCCACCATTGAAAGGGCAAAAATAGCGAAACTGTTGATATTGGCTGACCAGGGAAAGCTGAGAAGATTTCAGGGCAAGTCCCTTCATGACATAGACTTTGAAGGTAAGAAAACTGACATTGATATTACATGAAGACAATTTACAGGGTCATATACAGATTTCATACCATTAAGTTAGTCCACAAATTACTCTGTTTGCTTAGAAATGCCGGAATGATCAACATACTTGGTGTCATGGATATAAATGCTATAGTTTTAAGTTGCAATTTTCAGATAGGAAAAACAAATTTGTATAAAACAATGCAACATTTCTGTTTTCACATACACTTGGGCCATAAGGAAAATTCACCAAAAATGACATATCAATGTACATGTAAATGGTGCTTAAATCAAAAAGCAGATTCTGTGCACACCATATGTACAATACAGCCATGTTCTGTTATGCTTTCGCACCTGGTATAAGAGATCACTGAAATTCATTTTCAATTTAACAGAGATCAAGATTGAAAGCGATGTGGATTCATCTTCATGTAAGTTTATTTCTTCTATCTGTCAACACATTCTCTGATCTCATCTTCGTTGGAAAAGAGGAAAATTTCTCGGGCTTTTGGCAGCAAAGCATAGTGAAGTGAGATATCTCAGTGGCAGTGCTTTGGATAATGAGTTTGTGTGTTTATGCTCAACCCTAATGACTGCATTGCCAAATATAATTGGACACATTTCCAATGCTTGAACACCACAGTATTCAGCTAAATTGTACCTCATTATTTCCACCAATCCAAAGGTTGCTGTGAAATTCAAAGTTGAAGTTAATAATCAGTATGATCCTTCACCAGTGAACAGACAATGACTTATCTGTCCTCATGGTCCTGTGATTACAGCGTTGCTTTTTTTCATGTAACAAGATGATGGGACGACTTTGGACAGCATGTCAGTTGATGGTATTGATGTTGACCACACCCTTGAAACACAACAAGGAGGTAAATATATGAACAGAGAAACACTTAATTCATTTAGGAACATGATGATTTAAAATTCAAACAAAGTGCTTCAGGCTCACTGGAGGGCAATTGAAAAAAGGTTTTGGCGCACAAATCCAAAGGCATAATCTAATATTGCATTTTTTCCTTATGAAAAAAATAACAACAAACAAGAAGTGTCCCCAGAGAATACCTGGATATGACCTAGACCTCAAATATGACATAATGTTGCCCAAATGAAGTTGAAATATGATCATGTTGGGTTGATGTTGATAATCTCCACAGCGGTGAAACTTTTTCTGGTATTTGGTAGTTTGGCCAATCATTGCACTTTCTCAAGTAGACAGATATAACAGTAAAACAGATTGATTACCCTGATTGGTAGCAATATATATCTGTAGGTGATGTACGTGTATATCAGTTTTAGACAATTATATTTCAAAAATTCCAGCAGAAATCCGCACAGACAGTGCCCCCAAGAAGCAAGACCATGGCCCCCAGAAGCAGGAGTGTGTTCCCCAGAAGGAAGTGAGTGTTCCCCCACAGCAAGCCCGTGGCCCCCAGAAGCAGGAGTGTGTTCCCCAGAAGCAAGTGTGTGTTCCCCCACAGCAAGCTTGTGGCCCCCAGAAGCAAGTCTGTGTTCCCCCACAGCAAGCTCGTGGCCCCCAGAAGCAAGACCGTGCCTCCCTGGAGCAAAAAGATGATGGTAGTTAATTAATAATATTCAATCTGAACTGCACACATAAAAATATACCCAGGAAGGAAATCAATGAAGGCTTGTCTGGCACATGGTAAAACAATACTCCACCAGGTGATACTCTGCAAGTGGACTTCTTTCTATGCTTAAAAAGTTACACAAATTCACCAGAATTCCTGTATATATGGCCAGCCTGCTTTGTCAGCTTGCTCTCATTTTACATTTTGTCAGAGGGGTTCAGATTGCCACACCAGACAAAACTTCGATTCAGAACCCGTAAACATTAAATAATGCATATCACATCGCAAGAAAAGTAAACAAACGATGAAACAGATACTACAATGCACAAACATAATAAAACCATGCCGTCTACACTGCCCTATATCTGTATGGTACTGACAATTCCAGGCTGCTTCTCACATGAAGCTCCAAAGCAGACAACACAGTTTTATGGTGTGTTCTCGCATCCTTTCCATGTTATAACAGAACGTACTTTCATTTGGCCATCATGTATTTATTATTTATCATGATGTATGCATTATTCATTGCTTATGGGTTCCAAATCGGACATTGTAGACAAATTTGACTTGTTCAAGTTTTGTCCTGTGTGGCGATCTGCTCCGCTGTATGACCAAATGTGAAATGAGAGCACGCTGACGAATCAGGGCGGCCCTATACATGTATACAGCGGAGATTCCGAGGAATTTGTGTAATGTTTTCAGCATAGAAAGAAATAAATATAGAATGCCGTAGCCATTTCACTTAGAGAAATCTACAAGCGATATATGACCCAATGGGTATTATTTTATCATGTAGCGAAGGATTTTTCTTCTGTTCTTGCCAAAAACCAGATGTATTATGTGATGGCGGTTTCCGACCGTGTGTCCGTCCGTTCGTCCGTCTTAGCGTCCCTTGTGTCCGGATCTATATCTGGGACAGTTTTCCATCTACAGTTCTAACTTTTGGTGAGTGGATACCCTACGGGGAGATGATGTGTCGCATACCAAAATGAAGGTCAAGGTCAGAGTTCGAAGATCAGTGGCCTAAAAAACGCAAAATCACTAAAGTGTTCGTGTCCGGTCTATATCTGTGAACATTTTCTATCCACAGTTGCAATTTTTTGTGAGTGGATATCTAGGTGAAGACGCTGTGCCGCATACCAAAATTGAGGTCAAAGTCAGAGGTCAAAGATCACTGTTGCGTAAAATCAGGAAATCATTGATCATGGACAGTTTTTCTGTCTACAGTTCTAATTTTTGGCGAGTGGATGCCCAAGGGAGGGAACGATGTGTTGCATACCAAATGTAGGTCAGTGTGACCGAAAAATCAGGAAATCATTAAAAATTTCTAATTTTTTGTGAGTGGATTCAATATGGGAAAGTGAGGTGTCGCATACCGAAATATAGGTCAAGGTCGAAGATCAAAGGTCACTGATACCTCAAAATCAGGAAATTATTTACTCTTTGTCTACGGAATGAATATTCACAACTGGCCGGAATAAATTATGCAAAAATAATAATTTCCGCATTTGGTTATAATAATGGCCCTAAAATTTTTCCTTTTAGTAAGCAAAAAAGGAACTGTAGGCAGGGTAAACCATATATTTTTACAATCCTTATGCTTTGGGGATTCATATTAATAAAAACTTTTGATGGAAACCATTCTTGAATTGTTTGTTGTGTTTTTTTCAAGTCGGGAGAAAAAAATAAACTCACAACTTACGAAGTTACGTGACTTACACCGGATGGTAACGCCATGCTTGGAAAACCCCTTTGTCGCATTTCATGAAGCTATCTATATATTTTTACAATCCTTGATTCTTTGGTGATTCATATAAATGAAAACTGATGATGGAAACCGTCCTTGAACTTTTATATTGTCTAGTCAGGAGTGAACAGAAATACAACCCCAACGACTGTAGCTGCCATTTTTTGGAGTTTCCCCTCTCAATTGTCACATGACATTAGATCATTTGGAAATTCCTGATGTCATAACATGCATAAAGCCGAAATCGAGGCTGGAATGTCTGCTACCAGTGATTCATGTGTCACCCTTACTGTCCAGAAGTGTCTTTGAATTAACGTTGAAGTAACATTGAAGTGTGGCCATATTCTAACCATGAAGTGCAAGGCTCAGAGTCAGAAGTGTGCTTGCAGTGTGGATATTGTTTTGTAGCAATGCCATATAAGGGCATTGAAGTCACAATGAAGTCACTTAGAAGTACTTTAGAAGTGTGCCTCAAATATTTTAATTAAGTACTGCAAAGGCACTTCATAGACACTTCCACAGAAGGGTAACCTTCATAGGCACTTCTGAAGTGCACTTGAAGTATCTAATTAGAATATTTGAGGCACTTCAATGTCCTTATATGGCAAGGCCCTTCATCCACTCTTCTACAGAAGGACACCTTTCATATGCACTTCTGAAGTGCTCTTGAAGTACCTTATTAGTATCATAGCAAATCCATGTGATGAAAAGGTGTGTAGTCACGAGATATTTACTTTCCCGGAAAAGAATACACAAATATATATTTGAGCACAGAACGTTTTATTTAGAGAAAATACAGAGTGACACAAAACAGTACATCATAAAATATTTACAATAAACCGGATGGTTCTTAACAAAAAACATGTAGTTTATATAACCGCTAGTACAAATCCTTGAGACAAAATACAGCACAGTACTATATATATTTACATGCTGTCTGTGGTATGAGAATTTATTGTAGTATTATTATTAAAGGGTGACAGTGTTCTTTTCCAACTTGAACTTGAAGCAGCAGATCTTTCGAAGGATAGTTTACTTTAGTTGCCCTGAGGTCCACTCGGACGTAATCCAACGCTGAAACCCACCAGTCTGAATTGTGAACTTCTTGGCCTGTGGCGATAAATACATGCATATAATTAAAACCTGATCAGTTGTATATATGGTTCTATATGACATGCAATCCAGTTTTTTTTTTAATACACTCCGGATGATTGAATAAGTTCACTACCATAAAGGGTAAAGAATGGAACACATCCCTATGATTCACAAAAGATTGATGAAGATGTCTATTATCCTTTCTTTAGTACCCCATGATATACAAGAGCGATAAACAGTTTATGTTATGTTCTAACCACTATACACTATGAAGAAATCAACCATACCTATGTGTGCTCATTAAATTTCCCATCAGTCGAGTGGCTGCTTGAAGTGAGCCGAGTTCCTTGTAGCAGCTGTATTCTGGAATATGAAAGTATATACAATGTAAGAAGCCATTAGAAACAATCAGGTGAATTTTGTTAATTTGTCTTTGTTAATTTCTGGTTCAACTAAATCTGCATACAGGGTTTCAAATAACAAATAAATGCTTAGTAACTACAAATTGTATTCTCAAATTTTTGAAATGAAATATATGTATGAAATGAAATGTTCTCATTTCTCAAGATGTGGGTAAAAATGTACAATTGAAGTGTGAAGATCCTCAGCTTTGGTATATGAATAGTGCAATCAATAGACAAAGAA
Source organism: Hanleya hanleyi (assembly GCA_036873755.1). Taxonomy (NCBI): domain Eukaryota; kingdom Metazoa; phylum Mollusca; class Polyplacophora; order Lepidopleurida; family Hanleyidae; genus Hanleya; species Hanleya hanleyi. The sequence continues at coordinate 25,429 of JAVTVY010004859.1, forward strand.
AATATAGCCTGTTATAATGATGAAAATTAAGTCTAATCATAATTGATTATACTTTTTCTGACTACAGCTAAAACAGGTAATGCTAACATTTGATTATCAATATATTCTAAAACTTATTTCTTTACCATTTTGTCAAAAATCTCGTATAGAAATATTCTACATTCTGCAAGGAAAAAAAATCAATACATTTTATAAATCAATAAACAGTTCAAAACAACAAGATAATTTATTTAGAGCTACCATCCCTCCCCCCCAACCAGTTAAATCCACCTGTTTTGAGATGAAAAGGTAGTATACAAGCAGTTTTGTAATAAAAAATATCTCACCCTCAGGGGATTTCCTCCAAGGGTGCATCCAATCTTCACATGAGGTCCCCAAGCCTGGGGTTTCCAAGCTGACAATTCACATAATCATAACAATGGCAATTAATCCACACTGCCTTGATCAGCCTGGTTATAGATCTGAAAGTGATATTGAGACAGAGGTATGGATATTTCGCCATGTTATATGATTAACCGATGGAATTTGAGTGCAATTATAAGGTGGAGTACATTATTACAACCTGCAGTCCATATAGCAAAATATTTATTGAGGCCAATATCAATTTTTTAATATGCCAAGTATATGTCAAGGGAAACTTGTTGATAAAATAAATAGCTGATACTCCCAGTTCTACATCACTGTTCAGCCCAGTTCTACATCACTGTTCAGCCCAGTTCTTTCCTTATCAAGTTATGAAAAACAGAAAAATTATAGTTATATTCATAATTTACTTACCATATCACTAGCTGCACTCATCACCATCTGCAATACAGTTCTTCAAACCTCCATAGTTCTAGCTTAACATAAAAAATTCATCTGATTTTTGCAGTTGGAGAGGTCAGCCATTTTGTTTGTTTTGACTGGTGGCGCCCCCAGTGTTCAATTAAATTTCCAAGGGCAGATAACTCTACCCATTTTAAGAAGACAGTTCAGAAATAGAAATTATATATACATTATATTTAGTGATAATAATGAAGAGGATAATATAAAGTATTCTTCAATGGGTATTTTTGTTGTTGCTGACATTATGTTAGAGCTGATTCTTCTGAAAATATTTTCCCATTTTGTCCAATTTTACTATAAAATCATGGATTTTAAATGATTATAAAGTAAATCTGAATTCAACAAGATTTCCTATCTAATATCTTTATTTTATTCAAATAGAAACCCATAGTACTGATCACTTTAAAATATCCAAAAAATGTTCACAGTTCTGAGAACCACATGTGAATATTTTAGGGCTGTTCCAGAAAAAAGTACATGGGGGGGGACAGAAGGCACTTTATTTTACCCCCACCACCCATATTATTGAATATAATATGTAACCCACATAAATGCCATTATGTGTATCCATCAGGCAACCACCCATGTAATTATATAACTCTATTACCCCACGACCCATACGCAAATATATAAAGTGCCTTCTGTCCCCGCCCCCCCCACCATGTACTTTTTTCTGGAGTGAGTGAGTGAATAGGGTTTAACGTCGCTTTCAACATTTTTTCAGCTATATCACGACGGGGAAGGGAACGGAGGGGAGGGGGAGGGGCAGGGGTACCTACTTGTAACAGAGCAGAGCTTTTTTCTGGAGCAGCCCTTACACAGTTGTAGATATTTTGAAATGTGAAGTACAAATCTGATGTTTGGTGGTTTCATTGAAATGAGATTTGATGTCACTGAGTGAAATCAAATCAGCCAATTTTGAGCTGGGATATTCCGAGAGCTAATTAATATCATTGAAGCTTGTATACATGTAATTCTAATTTATAACGTTATGTAACTGCAACAGTTTGTGGGAAAATTCCAATAATCTAGAAATCCTATCAGGTTGAATCTTATAGGATTTTCCAGAAGCTTATATGAATTTTTAGAATCTTATAGGATTTTTCAAACTCTTATAGGATGCTAGAAGATATTTTTTGCAAGGGGAAGTCCCCCAAGTTACTGGCAAAGTCCAAGAAGTGTCTTTGAGGAGTACCTAGATTATGCAGAACAATAACTAAGTCTCAGAAGTGTCCATGAAGTCCCCCAAGTTTTGCTGAAGAATTGACAAAGTCCATGAAGTGTCTTTGAGGAGTACCTTGGATTATGCCGAAAAAAAACAAAGTCTCAGAAGTGTCTCTGAAGTCCCTCATTTTTTTTATGAAATTGACAAAGTCCATGAAGTGTCTTTGAGGAGTCCCTTGGCTACTGTCTTTTTCTAATGAAGTACCTTTGAAGTGTGCCAATATTCTGTTGTTGAAGTGCCTTTCCAGTGTACTCTTCAGAGGCACTTCTAGGCACACTTCACATGAAGTGTGACACTTCTGGACAGTAAGGGCACATATCAAAATGTAGGTCAAGGTTACTGTGACCCCAGAATCATGAAATTGTTAAAAATCATGATTTGTTTACGAGAAATAGCCGTTTTGTCCTGTACCAAAATTTAGATCAATAGTCAAGATCACTGACACCAGAATCAAGGTCAAAGGTCAGTTTGACCTAAAAATCAGGAAATCATTAAGTTTCTAATATTTGGTGAGTGGATTCAATAGGGGGAAATGAAGTGCCACATGCCAAAAATTAGGTCAAGGTCAGTAGTCAAGGTCACTGTGACTCCAGAATCAAGAAATCATTATGTCACATTTTCATATGCCTGTCGAAGACAAGGTCGTGTGATGCCATGTTGCGTTCTGTCTATTCATCCATTAACATTTGTTGTCCATGCGATATCTCTAGTTTTAAGGTATGGATTGGTACCAAAATTTGAGTCTACCTTTCTCGCATGGCAAAGAGGAGCCATACATTTTGAGATCAATTTGTCAAAGGTCCGGGTCACAGTCCCTCAAAACTGAATCAAGTTCAGCTGACTATACGTGTTAGGTTGGAATATTCATATTTCTCTCCCCTACATGTATATGGCATTTGTCCTGTGGAGTTGTCTCCCATGTTTGAAACAGCTACTTAAACTGTTGTGGAATAAAAACCATACATTCACTTTTTTAACGGGGAGAGGGGTCATTTATGAAGAACAAAGGTTTACTTCATAACTCTCTTCTTCCTTCATGAAAAATTCTCTCGCCTGATTGAAATCCAATTGGTAGAAAACTACTATTTTCTTGCGTTTGACTATTGTCGATTTCAGTGTGGGATATGTGAGCTCTCATGTCTTGTTTCAAGGTCAACTAGTTACCAAGAGTTAAGCCCATTTTAGTTTATCATTCATTATAAGAGATGATATATGTTACATTCTCAGAAGCACAAAATCATAGACCTTTCTCTGGATTGCTAGCTACCAATTAGAATCAATGCTATGAAACAACCTTGAAATTTGGACCAATTGAATTTCAGATATACGGACGTATATTGAAGCCCCCTTGGGCGCTTGCTTGCTATCGAGTTGCCCCTTTGAAGTTTCCGCACCCCCCCCTCAATTGGCCCCTTTCCTGGCAGGGTAAATCCCACATCGAACCCTGAGTGAACTACCAAAAAAAATCAGATCCTGTCTAGGGTCCTGAAGTTATATTGTGGTTGTTGCGTATATTTTACATATCGCTCCAAGTGCATGCTCTGAGCAGATTGATGAAAATAAACCATACGTTGATAAATCGCATTTCAGATGATGATTCTGAGTGGACATGGTGGAGTGATGAAGGGAGTGAGGAGGAGGAGGAGGAGGAGGATCATTACCCCCCGAAAAAGCAAAATGGTAGGTTGTTTCATGTTGAGATTTCTTTTCACCGAGACCATACCTAAGAATAATTCTAAAATGTGCAGTCCTGACCCTGTGCAATCATGAAAATTCATACAGGCATGGTTCTTGTCCAAGTATACTAAAACTGTTAAAACTAAATTAAGCTGTACCCACAATCCCTAACGCGGCCTAAGACTCCTGATAACCTAAGCTTAACAGAAAGTTGAGTTTACCCATAGTGGAGGGAAAATAAACAGTTCGTTTTTTTTATTTGGATTATCCAAATATCGGTTGTTTCATGCATTTTTATATGCCCGCCCAAAAGGCGGACGTATTATGTGATGGCGGTTTCCGTCCGTCTGTCCGATTCTCGTGTCCGGTCTATATCTGGGACAGTTTCCTATCCACAGCTCCAATTTTTGGTGAGTGGATACCCTATGGGGAGACGATGTTTCGCGTACCAAAATAAAGGTCGAGGTCACAGGTCAAAGGACACGGGCCTAAAAATAGGAAATCACTGAAGTGTTCGTGTCCAGTCTATATCTGTGAACGTTTTCTATCCACAGTTGCAATTTTTTGTGAGTGGATACGCCAGGTGGAGACGATGTGTCGCGTACCAAAATTGAGGTCGAGGTCAGAGGTCAAAGGTCACTGTTGCCAAAAATCAGGAAATCATTGATCGTTGACAGTTTTCTATCTACAGTTCTAATTTTTGGTGAGTGGATGCCCTAGGGGAGGGACGATGTGTTGCATATTAAATGTAGGTCAAGGTCAGAGGTCAAAGGTCAGTGTGATCGAAAAATCAGGAAATCGTTAAAAATTTCTAATTTTTTGTGAGTGGATTCAATAGGCGGAAATGAAGTGATGCATACCAAAAATTAGGTCAAGGTCAAAGGTCACTGACCCCAAAATTAGGAAATTTTTAAAAATAACATTTTTTGTGTCAGTAGATACATTAGGGGACACAATGTGTCACATACCAAAATGTAGGTCAAGGTCAAAGGTCAAGGTCACTGTGACCCCAAAATCGTGAAATTGTTAAAAATCATGATTTTTTGTGTCCATTGAGAAATTGAGGGGAGACGGTTTGTCATGTACCAAAATTTAGGCCAAGGTCAAAGGTCAAGGTCACTGTGACCCCAAAATCAGGAAATCATTAAAAATCATGATTTTTTGTGTGCATTGATAGATTGAGAGAAGACGATGTGTTGTGTACCAAAATTGAGGTCAAGGTCAAAGGTCAAGGTCACTGTGACCCCAAAATCAAGAAATCATTAAAAGTCACATTTTCATATGCCTGTTGAAGACGAGGTCATGTAATGCGATGTTGCTTTCTGTCCATTCATCCATTAACATTTGTTGTCCATGCGATAGCTCTAGTTTCAAGGTATGGATTGGTACCAAACTTTGAGTATACCTTACTCGCATGGCAAATTGGAGCCATACATATGACATCAATTTGTCAAAGGTCTAGGTTGCAGTCCCCCAAAACTGAATCAAGCTTAGCTGACTAAATGTGTTGGAATATTGATCATGAACAATTCTCTCGTCTGAAAGGAATCCATTTGATATCAGTGTGGGATATGTGAGCTCTCAGCTCTTGCGTCAAGGTCAACTAGTTAGCAAGAGTTAAGCTCATTTTAGTTTATCATTCAATATAAGATGTGATATATGTTACATTCTCATAAGCAAAATATTGTAGACCTTTCTCTGGATTGCTAGATCAGTTGGAATCCAGGCTATTAAACAACCTTGAAATTTGAACCAATGTAATTCCAGATATACGGGCGTATATTGAAGCCCCTTGGGCTCTTGTTGGGTTTTACGTCGTAAAAACCTGCGTTCCAATCATCAACAGTCGACATTATTTTGAATTATTTGTATAAATCAGTTGGATAATTTAACTTGTCGACTGGATAGTGGATAGATTTTTATGTTGGATAATTTTCCCCTTTTCTTCTAATAGTTTCCTATCGTATAGATTTGGATACCTATCTAACTGCCATGTCATTTACCTCTAGTTTGAGTGTGTGTTTGTCCCAATCAGGTGTGTGTTCTTCCCTATTGAGGACCTGTATTTGTATGGCCATTTGTATCATTTAAGATTCATTATAATTGACAATGATAATGCACAGTAGTTTTTCACCGCTTCAGTGTGATGGGGACTGGGACATGTAAATCGTCAACTCCTGTTAATTGTGCTTTATCTTGAATATGATAGCTAGCAAAATGTTATTTCTACAGGTATTTTTTCTTATATCTCACCTTTTGTTTAACTAAATATGTATGTTTTCTAATAATTCAGAAAAACTTCCATGGTTACCGGAAGAGACTAAAGAAGTTGAGAAATTCTTCTCGTATGAAGTCGAAGCTCTGAAAGCCCCCGGAAAATCAGCATGTCTTAATTACCTGTCTCCAAATACAGATCAAACCGCAAGAGAACATGGGAAGACATAACAAATAAGCTTAATGGGATTATTCACAGGGAGAAACGCACGCGCGGTAATTCCTCGCAGAAATAGGGTGCATTTAAGGTGCAAATAGGGCACATGAATTGAGACAGGGCACAATTTAATTGCGGCCTATATGCGGCCTATTAGAGAATAGGGTGCAGTTCGGGCGCAGAAAAGGCACAGTTGGGGCGCGATTAGGGCGCACACAGAATAACGGCATGAATGTTTTACTCAAAGGGCGCAATTAGAGCACAGTTAGGGTGCAGTTGGAGAACAGAACAATATAAGATTTAAGGTGAAATATGATTATTGGCATATACCTAGTCTAAATAAATTTAATTTTACTCTGCGGGTACATCTTATCTTCACCCGCAATGTGCATTCATGGTTAGAATTATATTTATAAGAAAATATATGTGCATGTACCACAGACAGTCCGCTGTTGTGAAATTGGTAGATTAGGTCATCTGACATTTTCTTGTTGCTTCAATGCATTTTGCTGAGAAGCAACAGGAACTTGATAATGTGATGTCTAGCACTGTAATATCACTTGCCTTCATTGCACCATGTAAGCGTCCTGTCTTGTGTGCTGTCCGCAGTGTTTTATAGGGTGGATGGAGGGTGTCTGGTTCCATGCTGCTTCAAAGATTTATTCTTTGAAGTAGCATGAATGCAACTTGGCTGGGTGGTGCTTTAGTTGGTCTGTTGTGATATAGCTGAAATATTGTTGAAGCGACGTTAAATTCTATTCACTCACTCCCTCTGACATTTTCGCTCACTTTTTCTTGAGTTTTTTTTTTCAAATTACTTCTACACACATCTGAAACCCTTTACATTATCCACTATCCACAAAACAGAGATTAAACACTCACTTGCTCACTCACTTGTTAAATGGGCATGAAATCATCAAATTCAAAATGGTTCTTTGAAAACCAATATGTCTGCCTTTCTTTTGTTAATATTAGCCAATAAGATAAAGGCCATGTGACAGTTTTGACTAATCAGATAACCTGCTATTGTGCAGTTAATAGGGCGCAATTAGGGCACACCCGGAGAATAATAGCATGAATGATGTACTGGTGGGGCACAGATAAGGAGCAATATCTTTTTCAAGTAAAAGTGTTACCAAAATTAAGTATGAAAGTCCAAAATTCACATTAATGAATTTATAGCCAGAACAGTGAAAAAAGCAGAATTTTGGGGGAAAACTTGTTTAACTAAGACGTGTATGCACACGTCTTTAAAATAACACACATGCGTATGTGATTACCAGCTAAATGAATGTTGGTGGAAAAAGTCCAGAAGGCACAAGTATACTATACATGTAGGTTCCACTCTGAATTTTAGATTAAATGGTTATGTCCAGAGGGCACATTTAAGGTGCTGTCGAAGTTCTCCAAAAAGAAGTTATGTCCACAGGGTGCAGATAGGGCCCTGTCTGAAGTTTGGAGAAAACATCTATGTCCACAGGGCGCAAAATTTCAAACTAAAGAAGGCGCATTTAGGGCATGCACCTTATCTCTAGCTTCTAGGGCACATTCCTGAAGGGCGCAGCAGGGTGGATAGGTTGAAGAAGTAGGGGGCAATTAGGGCGCAGTAGATAGACAAACTGCAAGTAGGGCGCAGATGGGATGCGCGCCCTAAATAGGGCTTGCACTCGAAAAACTCTCGTGGTCACCAGAAGAGATGGAAGAGGTTGAGAAATTCTTCTCGAATGAAGTTGAAGATATAATAATAAATTCTTTATTTCGAGGGGGTGACACAATCAGTTTACATAAACTGTTCTCCCTTGAGGCCCTCAGAAAAAAAATAAAATAAAAATAAAATAAAAAATAAAAAAATAAAAAAATAAAAAAATAATAATAAAAAATAAAAACAAAAATAAAAACATGACATACAGGAATTTTAGCGGAGCATATTTACAAATGTACATAGTTGTTTCTTGAAAGAGATCAGACATGGATTCCTTTATGGACTGGGGTAGGCTATTCCAAATTATTGGGCCAGAGTATCTCAAACTTCCCTTGAAGTATTCGGTTCTGCATTTAGGGATATATAATTTATTTGTGGTGGTTGATCTTATTTCACTTTGAGACTTGCGCAGTGTTCAGAAATAATTTAGAGATAGTAGAGCTTAGCATGCAATTGAGACTTTTATAGATCAAAATAGCTTTCTGAGTAAATATTCTTTCGTAGATGGTCATCCAATTCAGTTGTTTGATGAGGGAGAGAGAAGGGGCGGTGGAGTCTGCATTCATTATAATTCTGGCAGTACGTTTTTGAAGCCGGTGAATTCTTTCAAGAGACATTTCAGGAGCATTCCCCCAGATAGTGATACAATAATCTATATGAGGCTGTACATATGATGAATAACACATTTGTTTAGCTTTCCGAGATAAAATATGTCTATTTCCATACAGCAGGCCTATTAATGTAGAAATTTTCTTTGTGACAACATCCGCATGCAACTTCCATGTAAGGGCACTGTCTATATGGACACCAAGCACCTTAACTTCATCAACATTCTTGATAGGTTGTTGGTCTAGAACTATGTTGAATGTCACAGGGTCCATGTGATTCAGTTTCTGAGAACTGGCAATAAGCATGGCCAATGTTTTCTCAGGGTGTATAAGGGAGCGTTCCCAATTATGGTTTTTGCTTCGTTCGTTTAAATTACCGAAAAAACCCGAAGTCGTTCTACACCCATCGTTTTGATTTTCGTGGAAAACCATTGAAAAAACCATTCAACGCATTGGTTCGTTCGCCAGAGAACGAAGTCGTTCGTTTTACAGAAAACCATTGCGTTTTTTTCCTTCTTTGTTTGCCATCGTTCGATCGTTCGCTGGAAAACGATGGCCCAATAATACAATCACGTGATGTTCGCATTATCCAGCCTGATAACACAATCTCCGTGGGCACGGAGAAAAGAATCCGTTAATTCAAAGCAGAATTCTCTGACGTTTGGATAGGCAGTAAATTAATTTTACGTGTAACTAGATGTTGAAGTTCAGCTACATAATTAGACGACAGAAGTAATTAATGCACGTTTTTTCCCCGACTTGAGTAGACACCCTCGCGTCAAACCCTGCATGGTTATTCGGTTCGTTCTGAAGGCTATCCTCGACCGCATTATTCATTGTTATCTGAATTTGTATTATATCAAGTCTATTATATTGATGGCTATATGTACGTGTAGTAAACAAACGCCAGCCCCGAATTCCACAAGCACCGCAATATCATTTATTGAATATCAATCTTTCCATGGTAATTCATAAGCTCCGTAATTCCTTCAACGCCCCATCCCAAAAAGAAATCTTCATTTTTTTCATTTTTAAAATTTATTTCTTTCTCGATTAACAATTTGTAAATATAAGTTTTAGCAAGAACAATGATTTTTTTTGACATATGACAAATAATTAAAAGCAGCATTGTGTTAGCTTTCAAATGTCCGAATCTTTATTGATGTGTGTTCATTGTGATTAATACTTTTAAATATATTTAAGGGTGCAGATTTGGGTCAAGTTTGTTTAATGCTACCGTAACTTTAACCAAATGTGATATATGTTATGTGTTGCATGTAACAGCGGTCTTATTTGAATTCTTGAAGTAAATACGTTCAGAATGGCGCGTGAATTATAAGGCCTGAATTATAAGGCCTCAGAAGGTCGGTTGGAACTAAGCATACACAGTTACCGGAACCAATTTTCCAAAAATAACTTCCGAATCCGAAGTAAATTAAAATAAGAAATTTCTTACAAGGATTAATTGTATGTAATGTTCAATTATAATGGAATATCTACAGATAGTATCAATAGATAATCATAGACGTGTTGTTTTAACATAGAAATAGCAGCTTATAATTACAAAAATATCAACAGATTTAAATAAATACATGTAATATTTATATATATGTTTTATTGCACAGCAGTCTTAGCCCATGTATATCCTAACCTGACATCACAAGTATAACCCAAGGCACCCACGAGAACGCTAAATCATCAGTGATGTATTCAATGTGTTTTGTTGTCTTTGATATTGTCTGTGATGTTTTCACATTGTTTTTATGTTTCTTTTATGATGTTTCTTTTAATGTCCTATTGTTTTAGTGTCTTAATTGTTCTGTCTTAATGTACTCATGTTATATTTGTTTTAATGTAGGTCTTAATGTATATGCATTTTAGTCCTATGGACAAAACTGAGCAATAAATCTTATCTTTCTGTAAATTAATATATTCTTTGTGACACTTATCATCTGATAGCAAGCTGGGATATAATATCCAAAAGTTCTTCAACCGTAGTAAGCTCTAATCCGGACCGTATGTAATACCATGGAGCCTACTATAGTAGGCTCCATGATAATACCGAAGCCATTTTGATAATAACGTCCCAGTGTTGAGAATTGTCGTAACTAAAATTCTATCATTTACTGAATTGCTATTCAATAAATAAAAACAACGGCAATATACGGACTGTAACGGGGGCCGTGAATCGAAATTTCTGTTGATCTAAGGTTAAATAAACACATTTGAGTTGTAGACGGTATCGAGGAGACCACCGTTGTGTGTCCAGGTGTGAAGTGTGGCCGCGAACATCACAAGAATGCTTTGCTGCCAGACACGTAATGGCGTCAAGAAACTTTCAAAACAAACAAAATGTAGAAATTGTACGCACGATGAAAGGAACACGTGGAGAGAGACACACGGGTATATTGCAATAAAAGGACATACTATTTCTAACCTGCTCAATTAATTGTTTTTCGTCGCACAAGTCGTATCTATCACAGTATCCTACCACATGATCGTTTATCGTCGCATTGTACTTTCCTGCTAATCCTGATAAGTAGTCGTTCGATTTTTGTGACAGACTTTTTGTTTACAAGGAAGGAATTTACCCCCCCCCCAGCATGGCAAGCGAGTCAGGTGAGTAATTATTTTCTATGGAACCGTTATGTGTGGTCTATGGAAGTCCGATGTGGTGAGGGCGGGGTTTTATGGTCATCAGGGTCAGTGTTGGTTGACGGAGGAGTGGGGGGGGGAGGGGGAGGTTAGGTCGCCCAACCAGTAATCTCATCCCAGTTCATCCAAACGAGTTTATTACCCGACATGGTAAAGCCCCTGTACAATACATGCAATATGTAATCGATGATATTTTGTACATTAGGCCCATTAAACTTAATAGTTCGTTGTTAAGCATTGATAAATATTGGGAAGATTCCACATGCTTCGGAAATGAATTGGAGAACAGTAATATATTTGTGTATTTTGCCAGTTGAATTAACAATGACTAATTGTTCCCAACTAAAAATAGAAATAATAAAAATAAAATCCGCCTGTCTCACTTTTCTGACAAACAGATAATAATAAACAAACTACTAAGTTTAATGAGCCTGACCAAGAGCTTTTACTCGATGCAATCAGCTGGGAAAGCATAAATCAACATGCGGTCTGTACCAGTCTGTATTTAGTGCGACCCCTTTCCCGTTTATAAGTTTTTCGATGTAAAAAAGATTTCGCTCACATTCATACCTTCATATCCACAACAACAACAACAACAACAACAACAACAAGTTATCATCGGTGAAGTACCTTTTCCGTCATATTCAAGATACTTTGCGTGGAATAGTAGAATCACCCCCATTTCCGGACCTGCACACAGGAGCTTGTATATCTAGTCGGTTATTAATTATGATATTAATATTTATATATCCTCTCCTTCTACTCTATATACAGATTAGGAGGAGAGTATATATAAATATTAATATCATAATTAATAACCGACCAGCTAAAAGCCCCTGTGGACCTGCAGTAAGCGGAGATTTATTTAGGCCTAAACAACCGGCCGGGTATAAATAGATACGGTACTCACTTTGAAAATTTTTGGTGTCTTATTCCTGAAAAAATGTGAGATGTGAGTCTTGGCTGGGCGTCGAAAGCAAATTGAATAGTGGTACGGCCTCACGAGGCAAAGGGGGGGGGACTGCTATCATAGCACTTCAGGGGAGTGTCGAGGGGACGCCTGGGTCCCGGAAGCTCCTGGGGTCTAGATACCCGGGGAAGCGTTCAGAGCGATTTCCGGTGAATAAAATCACTCTACAATGAAGAGTATTTTTAGTTATTTTCTAATCCTTTTACCATGAAAACGCAATCGATAGGGGCTTTCTGTGATTCTGGATTAGAAAATAATAGAGTAAAGTTAAAGCTAGACATATTCGTGGCCGATATAATTATTATGGGCAGTGGTGTTAATAAATTCATTGTACAAATGTAGAGATACCGCTAGCTATACTTCTGCGATAATATTATCAGATGGCGCTCGTAGTTTTTCACAACGGGTAGTAAATGCAAACAGTGACTTATTTCGTGGACAAGGACGCAAAAAGAAGCAGAAGAAAAAGACAAAATCCAACACTGAATAGTTCATGATAGATTATATTTATAAATTCTCGTCAGAATGCACACACACCGTGGTCAGTTTAATACGGTGCCGGGTATATACCGGTAGGTCTGTTATCGACGCTTAACAGCCTACACGTTTGAGCTACCATCATTCGAGCAGTGTGTGGGCGTGTCTTAGTGTGACGTCACTCAGGCGGAACTATTTTTAATCGTTTTTTCTGCAGCAAGTCACAGCCTTGGAAAATCGAACGAACGCAATGGTTTTTTCGTCGTTCGTTTTTTCAATGGTTTTTTTGAAAAAACGAACCAACGATACACCCATCGTTCGTGGCATGGTTTAAACGAAATGGTTTAAACCATGAAAACACGAACGTTAAATGGGAACGCTCCCTAATCAGTCTATTATCTGCACACCACTTGCGAGTCCTTTCAAGGTTGTTGTTTAAAGCTATTTGTACTTCCTGGACAGTTTTACCTGACCTACTCAATGTGGTATCATCAGCAAACATTTCAATGGCTGTAGCAGAGTCTGCATTTTCTAATAGTAGATCATTCACATAAATAATAAAAAAAAGTGGACCAAGTATAGACCCCTGTTGCATGCCTGCTGATATTTCATTTGGGTTTGATGTAGTGTTTCTAATTTCTACTGTTTGTTGTCGATTATGTAGGTAAGATTCCATCCAGTTATATGCAGATTGACTGAAGTGATAACATTTGAGTTTTTGGAGGAGAATTGTGTGATCTACAAGATCAAAGGCCTTCTTGAAATCTATATAAATGGCACCAACTACTTCCTGATCATCTATTGCCTTAAGCCACTGTTCTGTAAGTTTGGTGAGGGTTGTTTGAGTCGAGTGTTGGGGCCTGAAGCCAGACTGTCCTTCATGCAGTAAATTATTTGACTGCAGGTACCCATACAGGTGATCATGGACATGTCTTTCTATGATCTTCGAAACAACTGGCATAATAGAGATTGGCCTGTAGTTCTCGGGCATTGTTTTCTTACCAGCTTTGTAAATGGGAACAACTCTTGCCAATTTCCATTGTGATGGAAATGTATTAGTTGATATACTGAGATTGATTATTTTAGTGAGGGATTCTGTGATAATTGGAGCAGCTAGTTTCAAGAATGTTGTACTTAATCCATCTGTACCTGTGCTTTTGGAAGTATCCAGACCATTGAGGTAGTTATAGACTTTGGAGGTGGAGATAAATGGAATTGTGAATTCAGATTGAATGGGAACTTTTTCATTCGCATACGATGTCAACTTTTCAAGATCAGGCTCAGGAGGCAGTTGGTTTTGTTGAAGGTAACTGGAGATATGTATGAAGTAATCATTTAGATGGTTCACTATTACTGGGGTGTCTGATGTTATGTTCCCATTGACATTTAAATGGGCCGGTCCTGTAGTCTGTGTATTTGATTTTGGATTTATCTGTTGTAGGATCTTCCAAATATTTTTGGTTTCATCTTTTTGTAATTCATTTTCTATATATTGTTTTTTACTCATTTTAATTAGGAAATTTACTTTGTTTCTCCAGAGTGACTGGTTTTTTCTGTATTTTTGAGAGTGAAAATAATCTCTGTTTCTCATAGCTTCCCTAATTTCATCGGTCATCCATACCGGTGTGGAATTGTAGCGAACTCTGCGCTCCCTTATGGGAGCATGGGAATCAATGACTTCAAGTACTAAAGCTGTCCACACTGATGCAGCATTTTCCAGGTTGGTTTCTGCTTCTAACTGGTGCCATGGTTGTTGTTTAGGTCATTAATAAACATTTGTTCATCAAAGTGTTTCATGTATCTGTAATGAATGGTTTGATGCTCACATTTTGGAGGTACGGTACTCGCATTTACAGTTCTGACCAGGCAGATGGGGTAGTGGT